>WEKY01010842.1:252245-378825 GCA_013390045.1 Picathartes gymnocephalus
TTTTACTTCCCACTGCTACAGGTCGGTGCTGCCATATGCCATCATGCTCTCTCAGTGAATACTGATTATTTGAAACTACTTTTTTCTCCGAAATTATTACCCCTAACTATTGCCACAGAGTCTTTAACTAGTTACATTTGTTGTATGTTATCTTACAGGTCCTTCTGGCACCAATTTCCACTCTAAGTAACCACACAGCCTCTGACAAGTATTAATTCCCATTCATCAGCACACAGGTCCCACCAATAGTAATTCCTACCATGGCACACACCAGTAGTAATTTCTTTTCTTCACACCATGACATAATCCCTGTTAGTTCTGACTACTAACAGAGCAGACAACTTATAAAATGGTACCCTCCTCATCCTCTGGGCATGCATTCAGGACAAAGAAATCACAGCTTACCCTTTCCACACTGCGTCTCCTCAGTGATCCATATGGTATTTTGAGTAAAAGTCTTCGGGTCCTACTCGGAGTCACAGCTGTCTGGACTACCATAGTGCAGAGCTAACTCCTGTGTGTGTGTGTGTGAGAGAGAGAGAGAGTTCACAGCACACACAGGCTTCCCTTGAAATAACTTACAGTCTCATCTGGATTTCCCAACTATCAAATAGCTGAGTGGGTTTTCACATCAGACCATATGAGTCAAAATGTGGCTTGTTTGAAAGAAGGAGGGGGAAAAGGGAAAAAAAAAATTAAAAAAAGGAAACCCCAAGCCTTGTAACCTTAACAACATGCTTCAAGCAGTGTATCTTTAGCTTCCTTCTGTTTCTTGGTGTAGTTTGCTCAGCAGGATGGCTGTGCCATAGAAGTGGAAGAATTAAGCTTCTGGGGAGAATGTTCCAAAAACGTCAAGCCCGCTTCTTGTTGCTACAGATGGTAACCAGGTCAGTTGTCTAATCAAAGCTCTATCTGAGTTATTATACATTTTGCCATGTGACTGCAGACCCCTCTGGTTTGCTGTACAGTAGATCACATGTTCACCTTAAAAAGAATATCTGGTGTATCACCATCTGGTGCAGAGATTAATGTTAATTCCTGGGTTCAGATATTCCTCCCTCCTAGATGTTGGAAAGCACGCAGCCAGAGCAGAGGGCTCGGGCAGCTCCTCTGGGCTGCTCAGCTGATCTGAGCTCTCACAGATCCACGGTCTGTGTGGCACAGAGCAGCGTATGCATCAGGACAGGGAACAGGCAGTACCACTCACGTCTGTACACATCCACATCAGTGAAAGCCTGATTGGTGATGCCTGCAGCTCCTATGTGTACTTACTCACTTACAAAAATGGCTATGCTGTAATTGTAAGTAGTCTGTAATTGTGAAGTGTTACTTCACAAAGTCACTCTCAATGTCTACTTCTTTTTTTTCTATTATAAAACCACTTTAGAGTCTGGTAGATGATGATATTTTCTTACTCTGGAAGAAAATTTTGATACTTTATTTACACTGGAAATTGTACACAAATGCTTTGGAAAGGGGAAAAATACTTCCCCTTCCCACAGCCTTTCTATAAGACCAGGAGTTGTCCTAAAGCAGCCAGGTATAATCCTGTGCTTTTATGGGAAAGTGTTTTGGATGTTGTGTTCATTTCTGTACTCTGTTAGAGGTACTGGTCCACATGCAGTTTAGAGTTCACGTGTGCAAATTGCTTCTCAACCCAGCAATTCCTTAGTGGTACTCTGAATTTGTCCAGTAAAATGGAAAAGATGTTGGCCCATGTCCTTTTCCTTGAAGCAGTCTAGCTGGGAGACCAAAAATCTGCTGAGTTGGAGAGTCAATCCCTTCCTCCATGTATTGTTCTCATTTTAATGCAAAACTAAAAATACTTTGTTTTGATCCAAGTCCAAAAGCTGGGATGAAGGTGTTAGGGACACGACATTAAAGCAACCATTCCAATAAAAAAGAGAAACTCTGTATCTGCTCAGCATATGCACATGCATTAAAACCAGTCAAAGAAAAAAAAACCTGCAGCTTGATGTGGGAAACTCTAAATATTAAAACAATTGGCCTTTGTTCATAATGAGTTCCATATGTCTCTTGCCAAAGAGAGTGAAAGAGACAGGAAGAGATGGAAATATCTTAAGCAGGACTGACTTATATAGGTTCCTTACTTGGAATAGGTGTACAGTTAGGGTCTTTGCTTCTTCCAGGTTTTTTTTTTTATGATTGTCAATGCCTCCTCCACTACCTCACAGCCTGCCTACCTCTTTTTGTCAAGCATGAAGTGGTTGGCATTTCCCACGGGGAACCTTTGCCTGCCTCAGCAGAGCACTGGGGACCAACTGCTGGAGAAAAGAGGGTAAAGGTGGTAGCAATTAGCCCTGTTGGGAGCTTTTCCTGAATGAAAGCTGAGTCATGCCTGAGCCAGGACCTCGGGGGTGAGTGTTTCATACAAGAGCAGAGTAGCAAAGACGTCCCTGCTGACCCGATCTGAAGCCCTGGGTGGCTCCTGCCCACACCAGCCCCTTTCCCCAGGAGCTCTCATATTCCTGCAAGCATGTTCTTCTTCGTGCAGGTCCAGCTCATGGAAAAAGCAGCTTTGTAGATAGAAATTTATCCACTAGAGGGGACAAGGAGCCACAACACGCATGGAGATGTGTCTGTAAGACATCAGGCCCCTGGACCAGGCAGAGAGAGCCCAGTGGTAACAGCATGAAACTGTCCTAGGGTGACTTTATGATGCTTGTGTCCCCAATTTCTGTTCTGCTTGTGTTGGATGTTGAGTTCTGTGCTTGTGGAGTTGAACAGAGAGAGCAAGGCAGGGGGAGAAGCAGCACTCAGATCATCTGCAGAAACTGCACCCCACTCCCCCGGAATTCCTTTTGTCACCGACTGTGTTGTCTGCAGCATGGACAGAGGGAGAGAGAGATAAGGCTCGCAGTGCTCTCTCGGAGCTCTCGGCTTTTGCGGAGGGAGAGAGACAGGGAATGTTTCTTTGCTTTTTCGCTGGTTTTCCTCGTTGCTGGAAGGAAGAAAAGCTTTACCGGAACTGTGTTTTTTTTCCTTCTGGGACTGTTCAACATCTCTCCGGTCCGGTCCGGGACATCGGGACAATCTCCTGGGGGCCCCCCAAGCTGCACACCGGGCCTGGGCACCGGCACCGAGCCCTGGAGGGACTGAAGCTGACTGAGCCACCCCCACAGAGGGACTTTCTGACTTTGCCAGCTCTTCAGAGCAACGAGAGGTTCTATTGTTTAATATTGTTCACTTTTCTATGCTTATGAATACTTTTCTGGCTAAATAAAGTTTTTTTCACTTTTTTCTGAGGAGATTTTTCTCACGAACCAGTTGGGGGGAGGGGCTGCTGAAGCTGGCTGATTAGAGGGGACCCCTTCTGGGGTTTCCTCCCAAATTTGCCCTAAACTAGGACAGAAACACACACTGATTTTCTCCACAGTGGAAAGGGGAGCATTCATTCAGTCATCTCCACAAACCACAAGTGTTTTTGCCCAGATTTTTAAGTCTTGCCAATGAAATGCCAATCTGTGTATTGCTCAAGGCAGCTGAATAATAATAAAAATATTCTTCTTTACAGGTAACATCTTGCACATGTGAAAAGTAGAAAAAATCCATCCATTTGCATGTTACTGGAACCAATTCCAATGAGATCCCTGTATATCCCAGTGGGCCTGACTCCTTGCTCCCTCACTGTGCTGCACCCCAGGCAGAACTCTATGGGTCCCCTCCAGGTACAGCTGGAGACCTGGACCCACTATGACACTTTCTTCTGTCTCATTCCTCATTTCCCAGGTGGTATGAATTTGGAGACAGGAGGCCAAACCTTAATTATCAGGACTGTGGAAACCATCCAGGAGGATGAGATGTTGGCTTTGTATTTTTCGTTTAAAGCATGTTGGTAGGCAACTGTATCGGGCAGTCTACTAGAATTCATTTGATAGGTTGCCTATAGGTAGGTAATGTAAAACATGCTCCCATGAGGGTCTTTCTGGTTGTTCCCAGAGGGTGAGTTTGGGTGTTTGTGCCAGGTATAAGCACATCCAAGGGCACTTCAGCCCATCAAATTCTGAATTTGCCTCTGGAGAGCCCCCTTTCCCACTTAGGTGGCTGCAGATGCAGATTAAGATGACCAGGCTCATCACTGAACTTCATTTCACTGCATTGTCTGCAGTTGAACAGCACAGTAGGAAATAAACCCCCCAATATTCTAAGGGAACATCCTGGCCTTGCCCCCACAGACCCTCAGGAGGGACACACTGTATTTACTAACTGCTGAAAGACAAAGCTCTTTAAAGCATTGGATGCTTTTCAGTACTAATTGCAGGCTGCCAGGAACAGTGGTTTGTGGTAACAATGCATCAGAGGAAAGTATATCCAATGGATTGCTGTTTGGACTAGATTTCTTTTTGGTCTTTAATGAAAAGGAGAGAGGAGCCATTTACTGCTGCAAAGCGTGTCTCATATTTGCAACACAGGAGTCAAGTTTCAAGTCAGGGTACTCTCAGTGGAGATCAATGAATGGAAACCAGTGACAGCAGTGACACAGACTGAAATGCAGTGAGTGGTATCTATCAGATCTATCAGTAAGACATTGTATTGTAAAATTGGAAAGTCTGTCGGTACAGAAAAATCCACTTAAGTTCGGTATTCCATGAAGACACAAGTATGGCAACAGACTGAGGGGAAAATAAGGATAATTTGCAGCTCCTGGCAGTATTTTCCACCCTGGATGATATCTATGGTCTGTCAGTAGCAAAGCCAAATTTTTCCCTGGAGTCCTCATAGGGAAACCACTTCTATTTGAGCTCTTTAGCAGCTCCTATTAATTTTTGTGGGATTTCTTACTTCCCACTGTAAGCAATCCTCCCTAGTTCTTTTGTTGGAAAGACGAGAACAGAGCTTCCCAAGAGCTTTGGGACTGCAAACCCTACAGTGACTTAGCTTACATTTTATTGCACTCAGAATCAGACTGCAAAGGAAATTGCCTTGTTGGGAGTGAAAGATGTGCAGAGGTTGTCATTGCAAATCCAGCTTGCCTTTGATTTAAAAAAAGCTAAACAATTTTCCAGTCTTACACGGTGTTTTACAGAGAAATGTTATGATCACTCTAGCCTGGGGAGGGATGTGGGAAAACACACCTGGTGCAGCTCCATTCCCATATGAGTCCTTTCCATCAGAGCTGGCAATAACCCAAGAACTTGCAGGGGTGAGAGAGAGAGGCTGTTTGTGGTCCCCAGCCACAGAAACCCTGGGGGCTTCCCCTGTGTGTGGCAGGGCTGTGTCTACTGAAAATCATGGCACAGATTTAGACACCGCAGGAAATATCTTCAGGAAAAAGGACAGAGCAAATTGCACCCTTCCTCTTCCCCTCCTGCCACCAGGCAGGCTCTCCCAGAGCAGCCTCCAGCCCACCTGCAGTTCTGCTCTGCATCCTCCAGCCTCTCTGTGGTCCTGGCTGGCGAAAGCGGTCCCAGTCTTTGAGCACCCAGGCAGACGGACTCCTGGAAAGCCCTGTCCAGAAGAACAGCAGCAGACAGCAAGCAGGGCCTCTGCTAGATGGAAGGACATTTCCCTTGGGTTTTACTATGCTGGCAGGTCAGCTCTTTTCCCACATAACTCAGAGAGACAGTAATTAATTAGGGAGGGAACTCGCCTGACCCCACTGCCCTGGAGACACGCCCCTGTAAACATCACGGAGGGATCGAAGGAGCCACCTCTGACTTCCAGTGCTAATATAAACAAAGGAGGAGATACTTGGCAACAACAGCACATTCCCACATGGGGGCTGTGCAGCAGAGGCCGGGTGTGATGCACACAATAGCAGGCATGCTCTTAGCTGGGGGATGGCTACGCAGTATTTCTACCGGGGGTCTGGTCTAAAACCTTTGCAAATCCTGGTGACTGCAGGAACGTGTGAATACTTGGTGCATCTCAGTATCAAATCTTAAAATTTGAGCAGGCTATTCCTGTGGAGTGCTTAGCTCTGCTGATTTGCTTCAATTCCTGAAGAAATAGGGCTTTGCTCAGCACGGCATGGAAGGTACTCAGCCTTGAACTTGATTTAAGTCTTAAACAGGATATGTGACATATGGACTATGTCAAACACTGTGAAGATAAATGCTTCTTTGTTCTGTGCAATTTTCTCTCTTTTAAAACTTCATTCTTGTTACACTGTTTTGATTAATCTTAATATATTGTGGGAAAGCATATGTGTCTGTGTGAGGGAAGGAGAGAGAGTTATGTTGCCCCAAGAGAAAGCCACATGAATAGCAGAGAGACCAACACGTCCCTAAAGAAAGGGGGGAAGTAGAAGACCCGAGAGACGTTATGAGGGGGTTTTTTAAAGCTTTGCCAGACTTGGTAAACAGCTTCTCAGTCAAATTATGTTTTGTAGCTGAGGTCTTGCAGGCATGGAATAATGATGACTTTTCTTCAAGTGAGAAGAAAATTCTGCATAAAGCTGAAAGAGGAACTGCTAACATTGGCAAAATACAAACCCAACTTGGTTGTGTTTTGTGTGTATTTTCTGGACAGATCAAGAAATGTGACAAGTTTGACTCTCTGGATCTTCAGTCTTGGAATCCTGGAGTCTCTCACCGTAATTCTTTTCTATTCCTGCAACACCCTACCCCAGTTGCAGGAGACACCTGAAGTGGCATTTTCTTAACTTTGGTCCCTTTGTGTGAGCTTGTCACCTGGACTTGTTTTGTCATAGCTGGAAGGAAATGGGCACTTGCAAGATTTGAGACACCAGACCTGCTTTAGTTGCTTATTTTACTGGGGGTTGAATGGTACCTGGAAGTGTCAATGTCTCCCCACCAACTACAAAACAAACATGACAACTGGCCACTCTTTGTCTGCCTTGCCAGCTCTCAGAGGTTCTCCTGTGTCTCTTGGTAGCTATATTTAATTATCTTGTGTTTGCTAATATGCCTTTTGGTATTCACACTCCCAGCTCTTCGTTCTCACCGTCTCATGTTTGTGTGTTGTTCAGCACGGTTGACCAAGCCTAGGCTGCTCCACAGAGCTCTTCTGTTCCACAAAGGCTCTCTGAGGGTCAGCAGCACGACCTGACTCTCATGGGAGTGAGATGTGAGTTCTCTGCTGCTCATGGCACCATGTGCAGGGCAGCAGCACAGAACTTGGCTTTTCTTTTGCTCCAGGACTGTCCATGGCAGCTGTGCCTGGCCACTCAGATTCCTGGGTTCTGCTCAAAAAATGACTAAAAAAATTCATAAAAGGACACCTGCTGTGGGCTGCTAAATTTGAAGGTGCTATTTCTGGGTCGTGAAACCCTTGAGTGCAAAGAACTGGTGGTTGAAAGGTAACTGTGGGGATTGTGGTTATGCATTTGCCCTCTTTTAGAGCTGTCTGTAGAGACCTGATGCTATTCGCTGCTCAAGACATGGTGCTGGACTACATCATTCACTGGGAAGACCTGGTATGATTATTTTTCATTTCTCAGTTTCAGAAGAGTCTAAAAACCTGAGGCAAGCTACCTAATTAGATCTCTTTAATGGCACAATCCTGCTAAGCAACCTCAGCTTTTACTGCAGGTCAAGGGGCCTGATTCTGCTTCTCTTCTCTACACTGCAATAACTCATGCTGACTCCAGTGGTGAAGGGTGAAACTTTCAATCTCCTGCAAACTGAATGCTGAGGAAAAACTGGGGGATGCTCTTGTTGCCAGAGAGAAGTCATTAGGAGCTGCTTCAAAGAACCAACTTCTCAGATAAATTAACACATGGAAATACCCATTATACTGCAGGGGGTGAGGTTAGCACCCACACTTCTGCATTATGTATGATTTGTGACTGCTCTGGGTACAAACTTGCTTCTTGCTCTTCGATTAGCAAGCCCTGACAGCCTGGCAAAGCCACACAATTTATTGCTGCTGTAGAGGTTAATGGATCACTTTACATGTTGATAATGTCTTATTATTGCAATGGTTATTAAGAAAAATGTAACTCAGACACCGGGAGTCAATAGCAACTGCAAGAAGGTTTGTTTGATTACTGCAGGGCGGGGGACTGCTGTGTGCAGGGCTCACGGTGCAAAAGGTGCTCAAAGCAAGTTCATCACAACCATCTTCCTGCACCCCTCCTGTTTCCAGATTGTCCTCAGTCCCAGCTATGAAGAATGGCTCCTGTTTACTAGTGTTGATGGCATAAGAAAATAGGAAGGCTAATGGTGTAATTGCCCAAAGAATGGACAAATTTCACAGCTATCTATGCCAGAGCATGCTAGGACTAGATCCAAAGTCACACTTCATCCTTGGCATCAGAGATCTGTGAGACATTGATAGTTGGATTATTCTGTGATTGTGTGGAGTCATACTCTGGTGGGAACAAATCACCAAACTGGGCTTCTGGAAGTTGTATTTCTACTCCTTTCTAAGTGGGAAGATGGAGGAGGATGCTGCTTAAATTACTCCATGTCCCTCTGTCTCAGCCTCTCTACCTGTAACATGAAAAATTACCAGCGCTGATTTTATTGTTGTTTCACTACTATTAATAAAAAGCCAGGTCAACTAAATGCCCCTTTATTCACAGCTTAGTTTTAAGATCTGGAATATGCGGGTATTGGTAGCCACCCCTCCAAATCCTTACTGGGACATGATGGCCTTTTCCACCTCACAGTGCCATCCCCATTGCCAAAGGCCACCAGGGAACTCTGTCTCTTGTGGTGCCACTGGCCAAGGGACCTGATCCTCATTTCAGACTCTTCAGTCTTAACGTTTGAGTCCCTCTCTTTCAAATATCCAGCCTTAGATTTGTCTGGATACAGGAGTTTGACTCACACCTTAATTCCAGTTCATCCCAGGTAATTTCTTCGGACTGAGTTTCATACTCTCGCTATTTTGGTGTTAACTCTGCCAGAACCTGACAACACGGGGAGGGAGAAGAGCAGCTGTTTCTCTGGGTGATGGAGGAGGCTGGAGCATGGTAAATCTGGATTGCTGCATCCACCCAGGGCAAAGCAATCACAGCCCCTCTCCATGCCAGAAAGCCCTCACAAATATAATTTCATCAGATACTCTCGTATATATACACGTATATGTGATATATGTAGATATAGATATTAAAAATGTATTTAAAACACTTTTATATATACATATATAGACATATATGCATAAACGTGTAAGTATATATTTTTCTGTGGAGCGTAGTAGGAGGAAGCCTGAGGAGCCAGCTGTGGAAATAGATGTTTGCAGGAATGTAGAAGGAGCTATGGAGTGTACTGTGGATTTGACAGGATGTGTTTGGATGGGGTCTAAAACCCTAGGAACCACTAGAGATAAATTGCCTGTTGTCTTCCAGGTAATATCTGGCGTGGGCCAGCGCACAGGGTTCATAGTTCAAAGACTTCATCTGAAGGGGTTTTTTTCTCTCCTGGGAAATCCACTACAGCTCCATCATGTCTATCCTCAGAATTCGGTCTCCTTTTTCAGGCCAGCTGATGTTTGACTACTTCAGGCTCACTTTCTTAACAGGATTATTATCCCTTAGCCTGTTTGCTTGAAAGTCTGTATTTTTCAGCAGGTCTAAAGCCACATCCATAATGCAAGGAAAAGCATCCTTCAGTGGGGCAGGCTCCACAGCCCTTCTCACTTCCAACCCCTCCCAGACATCCCACGCAAAGTTCCACAAGCATGCTGGACATGATACATCCTGGAGGTTCACTCTACCTGTGTCTAAGGCAAGGCTTGCAAGGCAGCAAGGTTGATCTGAGGTTTCCCTCAAAGGTCTCCTTTCACAGACTGCGCAATAATAATTAGTGTGTCCAGAGGCAAGCAGCGTTTAGCTCAGGGATGCCTTTTGCAATCTATGAAACAAGGATTCAGAGCCTGCATTTCATGCCCAGACTCCCTTTTCCCTGTAGCACACCCGAGGGACGTGCTGAGCTTGTCCCTGCACCACCCCCCCACTTTGGTCCCTCTCTCCCTGTCCAGCTTTCTCCAGGCAGCCAAGTCCCAGCTCATCAAGAGGCTCAGTAGCAGCCCGCCGGTGATGACAGCTAATTATGAAATGTCATGTCACAGGCTTCCCTTTTATCTCATCTCGTACAGCCCAGCAAAGCTCTCCAGTGCCCTTTGGAAACAGGGGAAAGGAAGTGTCAGTGCAGCACCAGCTGCTTCTCTGATAGCGGGATGACAATGTAGTGAGAACACCATGTCCTGGAAGGAAGTGGCAGCTCGTGCCATGTAGATGCAAATCTCTGGTCTCCACAAAAAGACAGAAAAAAATATTTTAAAAAGTGTTCTTATGTAATACTAGCTTTCCAGAGGAAGTGTTTAATATATCTGCTGGTGAGACTTGCCATCATCCCTGCAAAACTGCTGAATTCACTCCAGGTGAGTTCCTGCAGGAGAATTTAGCTAAAAACCTTGTCCACAGAAAAACTGGCCCAATCCTATAGTTTTTCTTCAGTCTGCATTACTGCAGAAGCCAATTACATCAAGGTGTGTTAGGCTGAGCTGAGCTATGTCTCAGTTTTCGTTAGAAACTGGTGGTTGCTTCTCATTTGTTGTCTGCTATAACCTTTTACATTGTGACAAAATGGGCTTGATAGCTTAGTACATGCTATTAAAGTGAGCTTTGTCAGGGTCCACTGATCCAGGAATGGGTTACTGCCCCTAAGGTCCAAGTAGCATTAAAACTAAGTTTCTTCAGAAGAAAAAAAAGATAACTCAAGGCTCCATAGACCACAATTTCCCAATTTTGTAAGTAATCACCTGGTCTGGAGCAGTGGAGGGCACCGAAGAACTGGAAGAGGAGCATTATGGTGACAGATGGCTTTGCTCTTTCAGCAATAAACCTGACACAAATGAAGATGCATGGCATGGAGTAGACTTCAAGACCATTCCCAGGAGGGTCCTATTACCAGGCAGTCTATCCACCCTCAGCACAACCAGCCCCACCAGTCTGGCCCCATGCTCCTCACCAAAATGCCCATCTTGCTGCAGCAAAACACTTGGTAGTGGATCAATGACCTTGGACAAATCTGGCTGCTAGAATGCTCTGTAACAGTCAGAGCTTGACGTTTTGCCCTTCCTTCATATTGAGTTTTGTATTTACTTTTCTGTATTCAGTACATACAGAGGTTATTTTTAGCACTGCTAAATGGATAGGTGGTTTAAGATCCAACACAGCGGCAAGGCAAGGTGATGTATGAGCAAAGCCTGAAAATTGTGCCTGATAGGGGTGATTCTGCATTTGACATCTGATCTAGACTATCCAAAATTCTTCCTGCCTTAATTCCTAGGTAGGTTTTAGAAAAGTCCAGCCAGCTGCAAACATGGTTGTTCATACAGGAAAACCTTTTTCCTTAGTTGGCATAGAGACTAAATTAGATTCCCAGCCCTGAAGTGAGACGTGAAGCCTGGACATGCTGCCCCTGGGTGGTACAGCCCCAGGCTCTGCAGAGCACGCAGCTGTGACACTACTGCAGTGTCCCCTGCACAATGCTGCTCACACACCCCAGCTCCCCCAGACCCAGCTGTGCTCAGGAGTGGCACAGCATGGCACTGCACAGACATGTCCCTCCATCACAATTTCAGCTGTGACCACACTGTCCCAGCTGGGGATGTTTCACTGGGTTTCTGGAATTACAAATTTGAGAGACCAGTTCGAAACACAACCTGAGAAGAGGTCCATTGGTTTCACAAACTGAGGTCTCCTGCACCTCTGCAGAATTTGGCCCACATTTTATTTGGCCAACTGTCCCCCTCACGGCAAAAAACCACCAAACACCAAACCCAAAAACTCATGAGGAGAGGCATTTGGATGGAATCAAGGCATGGACATTAAAATAGACAATGGGACATGAAGAGCCAAGAAGATATGATTCCCCACTTCCCTGTCTTACTGGGCTGTGTGGCTCCCAGCAAGACAGGAGGCTTTTCACGCCCTTCGAATACAATCAGACACGTGTAGGATTGCTCAGCCTCAGCCAGCCCTGGCTTTCCAGATGTTGTCAGTCTTTGAGATACTGCTTGGAGCTACCCTGTGACAAAATGCTTTAAGCACCCACTGTTCAATGACACCTGTCCCAGGAGGGTCTCGGTCCCCCAGGTGTCAAATACCCAGGTCAGTGAAGTGATGCTGAGCTACAAATAGACCAAGAGGAATTGTGGTGTCAAGTTTATCCTACAACATTTGCAAATACTCCAAAGAAAGCACTGGCTCCTTCCCACACAGAATGACTTTCACAGCGTGTTGTGGTCATGAGAGGCAGATGTTCCATCTTTGCTTGTCATGGGGATTTAAATCCTTAGGGATTTTCTCTGGGATTCATGATACTGAGAGCTGGGACACGGAGTTGAACCCAGAGTGGCAAATAATCACTAGGTTGATTCAGATATTACAGCCTAAAGAGTATTTCAGTATTTCATGCTCTATGTAAAGGCTTTCACAGGGCAGTCACCAATAACATTCATCTACCCCTTTCTCAGCAGCCTGGGAAAGGGGTAAAGGCACTTTCCAAAGAACAGGGAGGAGATACCGGCACAGGGGAACTTGAACACAATTCACAGCACAGATGGACAACTCAATAACTGGACCACAGGCTAGAAATCTGGCAAGATCTCCTGTTTTTCACTTTTGTGGTTGATGCCTAAGATTCCTCACCACTAGACCCTGAAATTGAAATATTCCATGTAAGAGATGCCAAAAAACTCGTCTGAAAATTCAGAAGGTCACTTGCCATCTTATTTCTTATAGCCTGAATTCAGAGAGTACAGATCACCCTGGCATGACTTTTTTTCACTAAGACAAATTAACAGGCAATCCTTCACTTTTGTTTTCCATCCCCTCCCCCCAAAAACCTTCCAGAACATAACCATCTCTGACCTTTGGATAAAATCCATCAAGCTGTGTTGGAAAAGGCAAGAATATGTTTGGAAATGCTTTGAGATTTTTAGGAAACTTTAAAATGAGTTGAAACAGACAGATTCTTATCTCAGATGTGTAGAAGCAAATCATATATTGCTTCACTGAGCTTTGATGACTCCAAGGAAGCAACCTCAGATTAACACTAGTTTAAAGTATTTGATACATCCAGGAGTAATAAACTGTATTCTCTTGAAAACACAACTATTCCACTTGTTCCTCCAGCTCTTACAAAATAACCCAAGAGTCAAAACTGTAATCTAATAGCTGTCAAAATCCTAAAGTCAAGGACACTTGATGTCAAGCAATGCACAATTTAAATCTCTGTCAATGCAATAGTTTTACAGAGATATTCCTCAAACTGAACAAATCTCTTCTTTGCATATTAAATTTGATGATGATACAGAAAGCCAGTACAAAATCTATCCTGTCTTGGATCTCACACTGTTCCAGTTTTGCATGTTATAGCTTGCAGGAGATGCCTCAACCACAACATATTGGCAGAGTTGGATTACACACAGTTTATCAGGAAATGTAAAGGAATTAAATCAATGTAACATTTTGGATATGCCACAAAATCTGCCTTCTGGATTACTGGCATCTTAATTTAAAAAGGAAATGGTGGCTTACTTACAAATACATCCATTAGTAGGTGCTCCAGCGTCACTTCAATATCCTCTAATTTAGCTGCTAAAGTCATTGTGAAGTCAAACAGATGAAAGCTGTCAGAAGTCGCAATCCAAAGCGTCTGTGGCCAAATCTAGTTCTCAGACTGTCACAGATTAGTTTCTCACAGATAAGGAAAATCCAAGAAATCAAAACTTAACATCAGAGTCCAGATGACGCCTGGACTCAGTGCCGGCTGTCAGTCCTGCTTGCAGGACTGAGGATTATTCCATGTGTGCAAGATGGGAGCTGAAGCTGCAATGTGTGTGCTGCCTTCCTTTCAGAGCTCCCCAGCCAGAAGCATGGAGTTATATCTGAGAAACCACAACAGAGGGAGGGAGAGACACACACAAGGAGAGCGGGGAGGAATGGAATAAACTGCCTTTGACTATGACTGATATTTATAGGACTGCTTGTTTTTGACTCCAGTCCATTTCTCTGTTCATTTCTGACCTTTCACAAATGGCCCAGCACAGTGCAGAGTATTGTACAACAGGGGCAGCGGGTCCCACAGAAGTTGGCTGTGACCAGTGCTGGGCCAATTCACACAAGCACTCCATCAATAGCTCTTTGTCACAGCATACCAGGCTCTGTGCTGTAGCGAGTGACAGAGGAGAGCAAAGACGTGTAAAAAACAAGAAACAAAAGTTGTTTGGATACTAATTCTTTCCTAAGAGTATTAATAGATCCCCTTACCCACTCCCCAAGGCACTGGCGTGCAGTGGTGACTGCTGAGGTTATGTATGGAGGGGAATAACCCCAAATAATCCTACAGGATTTGACTCTGCAAACACCACTTCTGACACACACTCCCACCTTGAACCCCTTCAGCTCTGCAGCATCCCTGTCCCCTAAGCACTTCTCAGGACTAGACCCTTCCATTTACTGTATCTATGGAAAGTTTAAAGCATGAGCCCAAGTACTTGCTGCTCCTCCACACATCTGCTCCCACTTAACTCAATGGAGAAAAGGTTTCTGCTTGCTTAGCACTCTGTAGCTCTCACAGCCCCACATGGAGTGGGAGGGTACTGATGGATATAACCCAACCAAAGCAAAATCCAGTGGAAGTTCCCTTCAAGGATTTTGCATAATGTTATCTGGAACCAACTAGAAAGGAAACTGAGGCACAAAAAGGAGAAACAGCGAAAGTCTTGGTATGGCCAGGAGCAGTGCCAAAGTCTTCTGCATCCTAGACAGCGCCAGGTTCATCAAACTGCCTTTCATGATGTTCACATTGCTCAGCCAAATTATTTTTTATTTATTTGATATGTACCCACACAGTTTGAAATCTCAGAGTGAAATCTTGCATGTGTTATATTCCAGACATTGGGAAAAAAACCAAAAGAACCCATAAGGCTGCTCTAAAAGCTTCAGAAACTGAAGACCAGTATTATTTATAAAGGTGTGAGATGGATAGAGTTGATGGAGCTTAGAAGGACCTCTAGTCATAAATTCCAACTAAATGTTCTCAGAGTTATAGCTGAAATCACATTTTCAGACATGCACCATCAGCATCTGAACAGGAGCTGCCTCTGATGGCCGAGTTTTACTAGACAGCAACATGATGGACCATTTGGGACATGTTATGATGGATGGTTTCAACAGCAAAGAAGGACATGTCATTTGTTTTCCAGCTGGACCACTCTCATTCACACATGGCCCTGCATCAGATAACAGGTTGACTGCTCCAGAAATAAACCCAGCACAGGAAATTTGTCTACTGCAAAAAAGCCTGTTAATCATTCACATGCTGCCCTTTCATTATAGCTTTGACAAAGTGTCTGTCTTCACCAGTGTGAGTGGAGGGGTGTTTTAATGAGCGTGGATCAAAACAAAGAGGAATACATTTGGAGGGGAAGCGGTGGAAACCCAGGGAACCAGAATGCAGAAAGGCAATGAGTGAGCTGGTGTGCACGGCCACAGGGCTCACTGCAGACAGAATTTCATCTGTTCTGCTCTCTAGGAAGCATTTGCAGAAGAAGACCTGACTGCTGGTAAGGTCTTCATCCTCTCCAGCCTGTGTGGAAATTCAGAGATCCCAGGAATCTATGGTTTCTACACAACCAGGCTGGGTACAAGGACACATGACTGGCCTTCGCAGGTCCCTGGCCCCCAGAAAGCAGAGTTTGGGCTGTGTCAGATGAGCCAGCAGTGGTCCAGCTGGACTGAATCATGCACTTGTCCACCTCTAACTGAACCAGCTACTGTCCAACCAGTCTGACCACAACAAGAACTTTACTGGAATCAAACATGTGATCGCTTCTGTCCTCCCCACCCCATTTATTGCACAAAGGCTAAGTGTTAAATACTGAAATATGAAATTAAAGATTCTTTTCTGCAGGCTCCCTCTGTGCAATAGCACAGGGCAAGCATGTCACTTGTGGCCCTTGACTGTCCCTGTAGCTGCATTGTGTTGGTTACAGAGATAAACAACAGGAGACATCTTCTAGGGTCAGAATGCAGTGTCCATGTGACAGACCCTTTGACTCCAACACAGGCTCGTTTTTGTCTTAACAAAGATGAATTTCAAGATTATTTCAAAACTGATGGAGAAAATAGTGTCAGGCAGAAGAAAATGACTTAGGCAACACATAATGCCTTCCCTGATGCCCACTCAAGAAACACCTGGCACTAAAAACACCACGTGCTCCACTGGCAATGGCAAGGAGGAGGAACAGATTCCTAGGTTCTCACCCAGGCTCAGCTCTACATGGCCTGGGATTCCCTTATTACAACAATATATATTGATATAGCAGCTCTTAGGCTCTTGCAGTTGCAATATTCAGCTGAGAAATTCTCTTGCTGATTGATATTAACTGTCTATAGAGATGGTCAGAAGTTTGTGTAAAAATACTGTTAGTTTGTGTAAAAATGCTGTTGCTGGGAAAAGTTGCTTTGCTGAAAGATCTGTGGAATTTTCCTGACTCCCAGACTGCAGGGCATTTTGTACTCAGGGTATATCTATTTCCTTTTTTCCTTCAAATTACAATAAAATTTCAGATTCAAAGCAAAACACAATGGGAAAAAAATCTAAAATATAGAAAATGTGCAGAAGAGAAAACAAAATCATGCTGTTCCAGTGATAACCGAAGCAGTTGGTGTGGCTGTGATAAAATTATATTGATTGTGAAAAAAAGGGCACCACAATGCAGAACGTTGTTCCACTCAACCCCTTGAAAAAGCAAATAGCAGAAATCAGAGTCACAAAATCAGATCTAAGCAGAGGAATTTCTTCAAACACTTGAAAGCTCTGAGTTTATCCCAGTGGATCTCTTCTGGCTCTTGCTTCAATGTTACTTACCCCAAGTGACCTTTTTTATGGAGATAGCCTCTCAAACACAGTAAACAAGAAACTGAATTTCTCTGAGTCCCCCAGGGATTTTTCCCAAAACCCCTGTGCAGGTGCATTACAGGTGCACACAGAAATGAGATCGCATGTGGCAATGAGAAGTTCTAACCTGGCTGATTCTTTAATGCAGTAGGTCCAAACAGTTTCTTTATTAAATCATTATTTCCATCTTTTCTAATTTCTGAGAATGTATTACTTTGGCCTTTGCAAGCATGAGACCTCTTCTATTTAAAGCAGAGCATCCATCTGACAACACACCAGGGTATTTGTGCAGAACAGGATGTTCTTCTACACCCACATTTTCTGTTCACTTCCTTCCTAGTTTTCTTCAACCATTTGGGAATAAGATACCAGAAAAGAACTCAAAAGGGGAGATTATTGTAGCATTTTTGCCAAAATGGAATTTCAGCAAAATATGCTGTTTTTCAGAAGCTGAAATGTTATCTGAGGGCACACTGGGTCTCAGAATTGTTTTCTTAGGGGAGTTCCAGGGGTGAAGGTGGTTGGTGAGGGTTGGAAAGAGCTGCCCTGCAAGCTCTGGCTGACAAAGACAGGGGTGTAAAAACAGAACAAAAAGTTTATGAAGTAAGGCCAAAAGTTGATGAGAAAGAGTTAATGAGCTGATCTGAGTTTTATTAGTCCCAGGATGTTAGGTTTGGGCCAGCCCAGCTTGCAAAGACAGGAGCTGAGGAGTCCAGGGAGGACAGGAAAGCTATTATTCCATGAGGCAAAAAACATTCCTGGGTCATGGAGCTCACCAGGAAAGGCCTCCTGGCTCTCCTCTACAGCTCTAGCCAAGGGACCAAGGCTTCAGTTGTGAACTTGTGTGATAAACACGGGTAAAAGTCCATTTGGGGCAGTGCTTTTGTCATCCCACAAGTGTGGGATGGGCTCCAATTCAGCTGTGGCAAGTTGGGCTGTCTTTCTATGCAATTAGTAGAGAACTTTTATGAACTTTTTTCTTGAAATAATCAAAATGAGGATTTGAAGATGAATCTTTTTGATCTCCTCCACAGGTTTGTCTATGCTTTCTCCTCTTGAGATCAAAAAAGCATGAAGTTGTTCTCTTTGGGGAAGGTGAAAAGGGACATCCCATCCTCTTGGTAAACTTGGATGACAGGGAACCATCAGCTTCCAAAACCTTCCTTCCATCTCCAGTTTTCCCTTCCACACAAAAACCTGGACACAGGAACTGTGATCTGCCTGAAACCTCCAGGTTGGATTGTGGTGATTCACTGAGTCTGGAGCTGAGTGTGAAGCTTATGAGGTTCCAGCTGCCCCAGGGCACAGCCATCTGCCTTCACCTTGGTTCATGGTGCTGTAAGTCAGCCCCATCCTGCAGTAGCTTTCAATGTCACCTGAAGGCTTTGGTGATAATTTTTCAATGAATTTGTTAAACTAGTGCTGCAGCAAAGGTTGGACATCAGCCTATGGCTCCACCTCAAATCTCTGATCCAGGATGAAATGCAACAACCTCATCTGATGAAGGCACCCAGCTGTGATATCTCCAGAGAAGGAGCCTTGAAAACCTTGAGTTCATGCAGTCAAGGCAACTACCAGGGAGATGATTTTGAGTTTTCTCCAGGGATCTGAGTGAGGACATACATTGCTCTACCTATTAACAAGAAGTCTGTGAAAGAGGAAGAGCAGTGAGAGAGCACAGTTTCCAGGTGACACTGTGGTATTCAGCCTAGTGAGAACAAGGGCCTGCTAAAAGATGTGATGAGACTAAGTAAATGAGAAATAAAACAGCTAATTAAATTTAATGTAGCCAAATGCAAAGTAATGTTCATGGCAGGAAAAATGTTCTGAACTTCACACACAAGATTATGGGCTTTGGGCTCACTCAGGAGTAAGATATTTGGATTATAATAATTCTATGAAACATGAATTCATTGCTCGGTAGTGGTAGAACAAGCAAATAAAATATTAACATTTACCAAGGGGCAAGTAAAAGGGAATATTAATATGCCACTGACTCAAACCAGAGTTCACTTACATCTTGCATACTGTCTTTTGATCTCTTTATCTCCAGAAAGGACATAAAGATGAGGGGGCAGGATTCAAGGAAAAGCAATAAAGATGATTAAGTGTAAGAAAAAATGGCTTCTATAAAGAAATGACTGAGTAAGCAAAGCGGACTCTTTGGCCCAGGGAGAAAAAATATGGAGAAAGAGACCTACAGAATGATAGTGAGTAACTTGGAAAGGGTAAAACATTCCTTTCCTTCAAGAGCATCTTCCCATCCTAAACTGTGTGGGACAAACCTGCAGGTACACAGTGCACTGCCAGGCAGGGCTACAACACATCTGGGGCTGCTCAATGGGCCAGCTGAGATCCCACGTGTCTGTCCATCCTCTCACTGGCAACGGGACCGAGGAGCCTCTGCTTCCATCTGAGCAGGTTGCCAGGCCGGGGCTGGCCCGTGCTGCCAGATGAAGAATGAGCGTGGGAGTCCCATTCCCGACCTCTTGCCCGCAGTGGGATTGACACAGCTCCATAATGGAGAAAAAAATGCTGCTTCCACACGACAACAAGATAAACGTTTTTATAAGGAAGTCTCCCTATGGGAGATGCCAGCAGCTCTGAGGTATTGCAGGGAAGAAAAGCAATGACCAGAGTCCTGCTGGCCTGGCAGGTTTAGCACCAAGGCTTATCCCAACCTTTTTACAGCCTTTAACAGGGACATTCCTGTTTGCTTTATGAAGTGAGCTTAGAGTCAGCAAAATGGACTCCTGGATCATCCCACCTCTGAGGAGTCCCAGGTACTGCAGAGCACTCAGCTTTCAAGTTAAAAAAATGTGGCTATAATTTCTGTTTTATTGTCACTATATTCAACCAACATCTCATCTTCTTCCTGGGCATAGCTGCTGCTGGCTGACTTTTTTCATTGTCCCCATTGCATTGCTCCTCATGGGTGGTCCCTCTCTCCTTGAAGGCCTCCCACCGCTCTTTGTAGCGAAAACATTGTATTTTCTTGATTTAACTGAGTGTCCTAAAAGCCACCCTTTGGCTAAAGGCATCTCTCTACTGTCCCTCACACATGCGCTTTCATTTAAAGGCCGCTCTGGGCAAGGAAAGGAAAACCTCAAGTTTTCTTTCTTCCAGACTTCCCCCAGGGCCAAACAAGCCACCCAAGGATGAAGGAGCCGTTTTGGCACAAAGAAGCTGAGTAGGTGTTGCTTAGATGGGTTTTGTCTCTTTCAGGTGGAGAGAGAGGGCTGTGGTCATGGAGAACATGGAGAACACGGAGGAATCAGAGCCTCCTAGGCTGGCTATGCATGCCCAGATCTGCCTTGCACGGCAGCATCCTGCATCACAATCCACCTGCCCAAACCACAGCAATAGAAATGCACCTATTAAATGCTGTTGACAAACCCTCCCCTTTTCTAATCCCACTTCCCACAAGTCAGTGTCCTACTGACTTCTTTCCTTGCTTTCCTAAAGCATCATCCATTTGTCTCTGGGGTCTCCCATGTGTCAAGGTGACCTGCTGGGCAGGGCTGCTGCAGTGACACCATTTCCCTGGGAGATGGCTCAGCCACGCACACTCTCGGAGATGTCCAGATGCCACTGAGCCACATGAGCCTATTATTTAGCTCACTGTGAGGGATCCCATTTCAGCTTCCCTCCTTGATGTAGCAAATCAGCTGCATTATTAAAATGATTAAAAATAGACTGAGCTTGCCTGAGACTGCATCTATAATGGATCAATTGCTTTTTATACATTTTTTGGCTCCCTACAGTGCTGCTTTGTCATGTTGCTTTCACTGGTGGGTGAGATCTTGAAATAATAAGCACATTCAGGAGATATAAATATAGCTATTTATTGACTTAAAATGGGCCTGCAAACAAATCACAGTTCCAGCTTCAGGTATTTGGAAATTAAATCTTTCTCTCTGTCCCTTCCCTTTTGGACCGGAGTCAAACTCTAGACTTTGCAGCTTGGCAGCTGTTTTATCTTACTTTATCTTGGGCTATAGGCACTAGTTCCATTGCACAAAATTCAAACCCTCATAGGCTGTTGATTTAAGAAGCGCTTGATGCTAGTCTGCATTTGATTCCAGTAAGAAATAATGTGGAGTTACCACTGAAAGGTTGCAGCACAGTGAAAGAAAAATAAATGCACTGCATTGTGTAGCTTAACGGGGTGCTAATTTTTTGGGAGCGCATAAATAGAAGGCACAGAGCACATCTGTTTGCTGGCATTGGGTTGGGAAAGTGCAGGGGAAATTTGGAGCTCTGTCACAGGGACAGGCTGAACTTTGTTCCCATGTCTCACAGAACTGCACAAAGTCTCCTCTGTAGAACTGCCAGTTAATTAAAACTCATATTTACGGTACCCTGGAGATGCATGCTCGTAATTCTGCTTTTAGCATTTCTACAAAGTCTGGCACAGCAAGAGGGCTGGGGCCCTGGCGATGCAAACAGCAGCGCTCGTCGTCGTGCTGCCCCTGTGGCTGGAGTCCTCACAGGGGCTTTGGACTGCCAAGGCCATTTCCATCACACTGTGTTTGCTGACAGGTTTTATCAGCCACGTCTGCTGCAGTGTACGTGGGACACCCCTCCACCTCAGGCTGAGATCCCCGGGTATGTTGGAAGGAGAAGGGAATTAACCTGCCTGTGGCAGGTACGATGCTCTCAGCTCACAAGTGCCGCTCACAGCGAGATACACAGAGGCACAGAGGAAACCAATGCATCCAGAAGTACCAAAATAACAACCTGTGCTAAAACCACTGGACTGGGTGGGAATCCCCTTGCCTCCTTTGGGAATCCCCTTGCCTCCTTCCTCCTCTAGCTCACATCCACATTGCTCACAGAAATTAGCCTTGGGCACTTCCAGGGTATTTCCCTGGCACTCTTTGTACAACTGAGCATTTAGAAACACTTGCAGTCTTTTCTGCGATGTGACTCATGGGCTTTTGGACAGCAGAGTTTGATGACTCAAGGAGAAGCAATGTCCTGAAGCTCTAAGCGTGCTTAGGATGAAATAATGCTGTAGAGGTGATGGAGGACAGGGGGAGCACGGAGATCTTCAGTGATTTTAACCCCCACTGTAAAGGCAACTACTCTGCAGAGAGTCAGAGAGAGAAAGAGGTTTCTCTAGAGGCACACTGGAGCAGAAACCTGCTGACTACAGATGGGGATTAGGGAGGATGTTTTTCCAACCTGCTCCCAAGTGACCACTCTTAGCAGCCCTTGGGGCCTGTTCTTGCTCTTCTAGCCTGAATTCAAAGAGACTTAATATAGTGAAGCAACCTCTCATTTCACCTGGACAGAGGATGTCCCAGAGGACTTCATCCCACAGGGAGAAGTCCCCAGCTCCCCATGTCATGCTACCCCCCTCCCTTCTCCGTCATCAAAGATTTCAGCTTCGGAAAATCCCTACAGAAACCCATAATTAAACCTAACCCCACCATCCCAGCCCTCCACATTCCCTGGCACCCAGGTCCACCCCGGTGCCAGCAGCTCACCTTTGGCAGGGGAGTGCAGACCCTGAGCTCGGCTGGTACCCGTGGAGGGGGTCTGCAGAGCCGCGGCAGCTTGTGCCTCATCCTCGCATATTTTTTCATATCCTCTTTTTGGTAAAGATAAAGCTCCTCTTACGGTGTGTATCCAGTTGCTGGCAGCATGTACTGCTAGCTGCTAATTTGTCCTAAAGGCCGGACACTGCGAGTGTGCTGCAGTGAGTTGTTACAAGCTTGCTAAGAACAAGTTCCTGCAGCTGAATATTTAGCTGTTATTATATGCATAAAGGTTCTATCCCGATACCACTGAAAACAACAATAAAAATCTCATTAACATTTTATTACCAAGCCCTTCCCTCTATTCCTTTTTACACACTGCCAGTCAGTTCAAAAAGGATGGCGTCTGCTGATGGAAAAAAGGATGATGAAAGCTAGAGAAACTCCTTGACACACTCCTTTTGGCTTTATGTATTTCACTTTGAATTAGGATGTCAAACCAGGAGAGTGACACTGCAGACTTCTGAGGAATTAAAAAAAAACATGAATCAAACATCAGCATGATTTAATTTGCTAAAAAAAAAAAAAAAAAAAAAAAAAAAAAAAAAAAAAAATCAGCAAGCAANTATCCTCCAACTATGGAACCCAAAAAATAAAATACTGTTTTGGCTGTTTCTCATGGCCTCCTAGTTTTTTTATACTTCATTGTACTTTAATGCTCCTCCCCAAGACAATGAAGGGCAAAACATCTTTTTGATGACTAAGTCATGAGGCCAGATAATCTCCTGGGTGAAGGAGTCAAGGCTTTAGGAAGGGTCCAGGGAGTGTGAGAATCTCAGAAGGATACCATTCTCCATGACCTAACATCCAGTTCCCCCCCCAGGTTAATTTCACCCTCAGTGATCTCTCTACAGAGGGGGCATCTTGATTTATGTGGGCCTCACATGGCTAAGAGCCAGAGAACATCTTCCCATCATCACAAACCCCATCAACATTCAACTGCAAGTAAGGCTGGAAACCATGGCAGAAAGCACCAATGCATTGCCAACGCTCCCACACAACCAAAAGATTTCCCAGGTGGTTCCAGGGAGAAGACCAGAAGACACACCAGGTAAAGGTGAAACACCTGGCAATATGACTGGGGGAAAAGACTTTCCAATCCCAAATCTGGAGTGTGGCTCACCTGTGAAGGTGCGATCAGCTCACACAAACTGGGCACTGGGGAGACTGCAGCACCTCGGTCAGTGCCAGTGCTGTCTCACATCCTCTCCCTACCCCAGCATGACCCCAAAGTGGGCTGACGCCCTGGGCCAAGTGACTGACCAAAGAGAAATGAACTTCTCTCTCCCTGTCCCAGAAACTAAAGCCTGGCTTAGCATGACATTAAAAATAGCTTGGAGAGGCCATGGTCTCATCTATCACAGTGCTTTGCCTCAGCCATGGAATAGAGATGACCAATCAGTCACTGATTACACTCCATTACATTCTTGCAAGATTTCCTGTGCTGCCTGCAGAGTAGATGTCTTTCCTCTGTTTTTTAAAGGATTTTAGGGAAAACAACTCTGGCAGCAGCAGTCTGGTACTCTGGGATCTGATCCATTCCTAGCTCTGCCCTCTGAATGTACAAAGGCATAGGGGATGGAGAAATCACTACTTTTCTGCATCTTGAGGGCATTTATCAGGAATATACCTGCTATAAAAATACTCAGTACCTGCTCCCTGCACTCCTTAGCAGGAACCTTAGAGCAGGAACTACATACAACAGTGGGATAGTGGGACCCAGACATTGTGGATCAGTGGGTGCCTGGCTGGGGATGTGATCTCTGTGGAGTTGAACCCAGAGACACCAAAACAGTCCCAGGAAACCAAGGGGACTGCAATGGCTGCATGCATGGATGAACTTGCAGTTGTAACACAAGTCAACTCGCACCTCTGAAGAGCATCTGTAAAGCAGGACTGTCTGAAAACACCCCATAGGCAGTGCTGGAAAGAAAAGCAGTTGCAGAGAATTCATTCCTTATGGAATGGAAGCTTGCAGTCCTCAATAAAATTGCTTCCTGTGAATGAAAAAGACAAAAAGCTCCTGTCTGCCACTTCTTCCTCCTGGTTCCCTATTTCAAACAGCCTTTTGGAGCTCAGCAGGTTGCATGTCACATGTTTCTCAGCAGCTTTCTGCCTGCCTTTCCCCGGTTTCCCACGTGAAGCAGCAGTCAGCCATCCCCGAAGGCTCCTGCCGAGGCTTTCTGCCCCAAATCCCTGTGCCCAGAGCCTGGCTGCTCACTTTGCCTCTTTCAAAGTCAGCCAGTGCCTGAGAAAAGCCCATGCTCTCCTCAGTGAGTTCAAGAGGGGACAAACAGAAAATGCTTGCAGGGAAGCTGGAGATAAAGCTAATGGTCGCTGCGGGGAGTGACAGGTTTGCTCCTGTGGGATGCTCTGACAGATCCATCAGGAGGCACTTAGCCATAAAACCCTGAGATCTCTGCAAGACAACCCCTGTCCTTTCTCCGTGTTTATGCTGCTCTGAATTGCCTAGTTAATGCAAGAGCTAAAAAAAGGGAAGGTAATGGGCCTCTTTAGAGGCGTTTTAGGCACTTAGTGGGAAGCAGGAAGCCAGGGCCTGTATAATTAAATTGCTAATCTCTCACCAGGTCTGGCAGGTTACATATTCTTGTTAAAAACAGGTTTAAGCCCCACAGCAATTTTTGTTTCAACTCTGGGTACAAGCCAGCATCCTAAATTCCTTCAGCCCCGAAATGCTTCTAACCCTGCCCTTCATTAGAGCACTGAGCTCTAGCAAAGCCCAGACACCAGAGAGCTTCAAGATGACCCTCTTCCTACTTAAAAAAAATATTAGTGCAAGGTGAAAGTGGTTATGTTTTCTGCTGAGGCACAGTCCCTTCTAAGGCTCCTCTCTCAGCTATGTTCATTCACGTTATTTTTCTCTTTCCTCTTTCCATATCTAAGTCACATTACGGACCCCAGTGACCCAGCAGTGCATTCCCTGGGTGTGAGGTGTCACACAAACACCAACAGAAGGGATTTCTGGCTGTCTCTATCCCTTTGCACACTTTATATACCTTAAAATAAGTACTGAACCCCAAATGTCATCGTGGCCTAGTCCAAAGAAACGGAGAAGGTCTGGGGGGCACTGGGACAATGTTGGAGCTGTAACATCTTCCTCACTGTTACACCCCTTCTCCAGCAATCACATCTAACACACAGACAGAGAGCTCTGGCAGACTAATCTTGTACTGCTGAGTAAAACAGGCAGGTGCAGGGGTATCAGATGGGAGGCTTGGTTCATTCATCACCTTAAGGAAAGCCACCAAAACAAAAAGGAAATATCCCCATTCTTTTCAGAATCTTGGCTATGTACCTCAGTGTTTATAATTCCCTATGTCATTTTCTCACCTGCCTGGAGGTCAGGAGGGAGTGGGTGTCCTGAGGAGCTCTGTGTCACTCAGCCACTGACCAGCCCAGCTCCCCTGAGAGCAGCTTGCCTCTGATGAGCCTGTCCTTCATTAGGTCAAAGCAAGGGGCAGAGGCTGGAGGGGAAGGGGGGCACATATCCAGGAGGGAAGAGCAGCCTGGAAATCAGCTGCTCGTCACTGTCCATGGGGGATGTCCCCAACAGTTATATGGGGCCGTGTGTCCACTGACACTGATGGGCATGGCAGGGGAAAGGGCTCTGATCAAAGGGCTTGGAGAGGGGAAGACTGGCAGCATGGGCTGGTGAGAGACCTCTGAAGATTAAAAAGCACGCAGCACAGAGATGTCACATGCACTAAAAAGCAAGAGGAAAACACTCAGAGAAGCAGCCTAATGGCTGGGACCACATCCCTGGGGATCCCTGCTGCTCTGGGATTGTGTGGCAAAAACCTTCCATACCACTTGAACAATCAGCTGAAGTGTGTGAAAATACCACTTAACATCTGTGGAGGATGGTCGTGGTTGAGGTAAAACTGCTTCCTCTTTCTGGAATGTGCATGAGACCCTCCAAGGACAGGATTTGGGCTAGGTTTCACCAGCACATCTACTGAATTGACACTGGACCTGGATGGTGGAAAGCTCAAGGAGTATTTAACCCCAAGGGAAGAAGATCTGTTTGTTCTTTGAAACATCTTTCTGATGTTTGCAGGCATTAAAATGTATGTTCTGCTTCATTTCAAAATGATGCCTTGGTGTGCTCCCACTCAAGCACCAAGGACAGGCAAATTTTAATTATACCACTGCAGCAGTCACCTGTCACTGGTTAAACCATCATCAAATGTTTTAGCTTTTCCCTCAAGAAAGGAGATGCACTGCAAGAGCAGAAGTTATCATGGCTTAACAGATTACTATGCATCAGCTTGAAGTGAAGATGTTTGCATGCTTCCAGCACATTATAATATAAAGCATATTAATTTAAACTAAGAGTAATAAGTAGCTAACCGATGATAATTCAGTCACTTGCAAGCGTGTCTGCATACCCTTGGTTTATGTGATCGCTCTCACTGGGTGGAGGGAATGGGGATACCTGCACGCACAAGGAGCATTTCCTTTTGTAGGTCACCTGGAAAAATGTTTTTATGATGTTTTTAAATATATCTATTGAACAAAAAGAAGGTTCATAGTTTTAGAATGACTGGCCAATTCTGACAAACTTGTGGTGGGGTGGTTTCTATGACAAGAACAGGATTTTTTTTCCTAAAAAAAAGAGAAATCAGTGCTCAGCAAATGGAGGACAGCAGCAGAAACCTTGAGTATGGCTCTCCCACTTCTCTAGGACAGTCTGCCACTTGCTTCTCACCTATTGTTATTCATCACTTTTTCTTGTTCTGCTTCCTTTTTCCATTCGTTTTCTCCCCAGTCTGGAAAAGTCCTTTGAGAGTGAAAAATGAAAGGGGATGGGGAAAGGCAGCATGCAGGATTGCTGAAGAAAGCCTTTCTCAACCTGTTGTAAAAATCCACCTTCTGAGAAGAACACCTCAGCACAGCTGAACAAGAAGCACTCCCAGACTCTTGATGTGGTTGCCAACCCTTAGTTATTTTGACTCTGTCATTTACATCTGGACTGATCATGATAAATGCTGAGAATCTACATTTGTTTAGGGCCTCTCTGGGAGCTGGGACTAAGCACATCATGGACTGAGTGCATTGCAGTAGCTTCTGGTCCACATAACTTTTAAGGAAAAAACCCAAGATCTGTGGCTTCTCCTGAAAGTGTTGCAGACTTTTTGTGATCTGTGGATCCCAGAGAAGAAGCTTTTGTGTGTCCAGAATTGTGTGTCCTAAAGACAGTATATTTGAACAGGCCCATTAATACTCTTGACTCATACATTTCCTCCACAGAGGCTGCTGAGTACAGCTCTGCCCATCCCATTCCCTGTGCAGTCCTGGCACTGGGCACAGTGCAATGCCTGCTGTCTGCCATATCAAAGGTATCTGTACTTCAGTTTTGGGCAAGGGGAATGTATCCTCACTGGCTGATGTAGCAACCCACACTAAGCTTTAATCACAGGCTCCCTGTACAGGTAGGAAGCAATTTCTTATGCAGTGGGATTCAATGGATAAGGAGGGTTCAGGCTGGGAAAGATGACAGAGGGGAGATATGATCAAAGTGTATAAAATCATGATGGGGAAAGAGATGGTGAATAGAGAAGGTTTTTTTTTTTTTTTAAAGTTCTTTTATATGATTACACCAGGCCTAAGAACTATGCACTGACACGATGGGACTGCAGATTTAGAAAAAGAGAAATCTCTTATTTGAATAGCTCATGGTGAAAGTAGGGAAAGTATCATGCAGAAAATTCCACAAAGGGTTGTTAAACCTGCTAAAGTCAAGAAGTGCTCGACTGGTGACTCCTGGGCAGTGGGAGGATGTACTGTGGAAGCATCTCTCCAGCCTTGCCTTGTTTTACACTTCTCCCAAGTGTTTGTGGCTGGCTGCTGTTGGTGCCTGGTTTTAGGACAGATGTACCTTGGTTTGACCTAGCAGAGCTGCAATGTTCAGTCATGGGTCTTGTAATCTCACAGGGAGAGCCCTCCCAGGGGTGATTCAGCCCAGGATGTGCTGCAGCTTTGCCCTCCCTCCCTCCCACACCCTGCCTGGACTGCAGAGCAGCACAGGAACATCATGGTCTGTTTAGGCACGTGCACCAAACACCTGAAGTTGCTTCGTTCAGATGTCCCCTTTTCTGGGTATGATTTGCAAAAAGCAATAGCAAGTGAGGTGCCTAAACCCCACTGCTTTTAAGAGGGCTTACACGTGCCTAACCTGCTTAGATGTTTTTAATAATCTCTCCAGGCACCACCATGAAATCTCTGTGAAAATCAGGTCTAGATTGATTTCTTTCCTTCTGTCTTCTGATGTTCAGGTAATACTTGAAAAATGCCTTGTGACCCATAGATAGAAGCTGTAGTTTTTCCACAATTTGCAATCATTATTAATGAGGCTTTTCAAGTGTTCGATTGCCTGGAAAAGACATATTTTTTCTGTTTGAAAGAATTATTTCAGCAAGTTTTCTTCCCACGGGTTGCAGACGGTGAAGACATTTGGTGCAGCAAGACCCACTGGTGCTGCCTCCATCCACCTCTGACTTTTCAGGCTCTTTCTTATGCCTCTTACCTGCCCTACCTCGCACAAGCACGTTGAGAAAAGGGAAGCTTTCAAGCTTGGCTGGACAGATTGCATGTAACCATGCCAGGCTCCAAACAGAACCAAAGTGCTGGCGACATAAATCAGGTCTGTAACATGAGGCTGCTGGAGGAGAACTCTTATTTTATGTACTCGACCTGTATGCAGGGTTCATTTCAACATGACCCTGGTGTAATTTGCTTTATCAGCTGTAAAGACAAACTCACCAGCTGCACACTATGTTCACACTCCAAAGCCATTGAAAAAAGCAAGCCAAGCCCCAGAGCAGGCCTGTGGGAACAGATTAAAAAAGTACCCTTTAAATTATTTGCTTTCCCTGCTATAAAACAGAAAGGATTTATCTGGAATGGATATAAAATAAAACAATTCATTTCAAAGTAAAGAAATAAAATGGTTTTCAAAGTAAAGAAATAAAATCAAGCTGAAGTCTAAGGTGACGTGGTTTTTTTCATGTTTTAAATTTTTCACATTGAAATGCTAAAATGGAGTTTCTCTGGTTTGTCAAGAAAAATGGGACTTTCCTTTTTATAGCAGAAAACATTAGCTGAATTCAGCCTAAGTGTGTGAATAGTTTCAGTCAGCCTGAAGCAGCATTTATTAGCAAATAAACTATTCACCTGAAAAATGTTATCTAGTTCTACCCCAAGTGTTCTTCCCATTGCTTAAAAATACTCTATTTATAGGCAAAGCTATTGTTGAGCATAGATTTAAGCTGTTGTGTTCATTGTCTGGCACAGCATCTCCTTGGGAAAGCAAACCAATTAAGCTATTCCATTTTGCAGCCTCAGTGCCTGTTTGTGCAGTTACTATGTCTTATAAGAGTCCACAGTCTTACAGTATTTGACAGATATGACTGCACTTCTTTTAAGCAAATACCCTGTTCCCAGTAGCTTTGAGGTACAAAATGGTCACAAAACAGCTTTGGAAGGCAGCAACAGTGGAGATCAATGGAGCATCCTGTATGCAGGTTGCTGCCAACCCCCTGTACCAAAAGCTCCCCCCAAAAAACCCTGCCAGGCACTAAAATAAAAGCATTGTTCCTAACTCCTCTTAGTAAGAGGTGGCTTCTGGGCTGAAGCATGGGGAACTATATCCTTTTCAAAATTGTCATTATACAGCCAAAAAAAAAGAGGGCAAAAGGGAAATGGAGAGAAAAAAAAAGGCATTAGAAGGTGCAGCTTGAACAGTGATACTTTTCATTATTTTGAGGATCTTCTAGAAGTCCGATTGCTTGCTTTGGCATTTGAAGTTTTCCCTCTTTATGTGAAATAGGTACAGCACAGATAAAATGAGTCACACGTGCCTTGCCAAGGTGTCTCAGCCTTCTGTTGCAAGAGGCAAGAAAGCTGTGCAATGTGTGCTTTGTACTGAGGCTGGTGGAAGCAGGGCTGGAGGTGCACTTTTCACTGTGACGATCACTGAGCACTGGCAAAGGCTGCCCAGAGAAGCTGTGGAGTCTCTATCCTTGGAGATATTCAAAACCCACCTGGACATGGCAACCTGCTGTACGTAGGTGACCCTGCTTTGATCAGGTGGTTGGTGAGATGATCTCCAAAGGTCTCTTCCAGCCTCAAATGATTCTGTGATATGAGCACGTGTCCTGACTCACTCTGGCAGTGTGCTCTGTGACCCCCCTACCTGCAGGACAGTTCCTGGGCAGTGTGTGCAGGTCCTGTAACAAACCCCTGCTCACAGAGCTGCACATACCCTTGCAGGGCTGACACCCTTCCTTTCACAGCCAACAGGCTCATTCCATCTATTTATTTTATAATTATTATGCCAAGCAGGCAAAAATTCACTGGCCAGTTTCACTGAATCACTGCTTTTCCTTTTCCCAGCTAGGCAGATGGGCCAGGTTCACTCAGGTTCACAGCAGCCTCATGCCCCTGGGTAACCAAAATTGGCCTTCTTACCTGCACCTGTTGGCTGCTACTAACTCAGGTAGGACAAAGCCTGGTGACCTGAGTCCAGATCTGGGGCTCCCAACGTAAAAAGGATGTGGATGTGTTAGAGTGGGTCCAGAGGAGAGCAACAAAGATGACCAGAGGGTTGGGACACCTCTCCTTCGAGGAAAGGCTGAGAGAGTTGGGGCTGTTCATCTTGGAGAAGAAAAGGCTCCAGTGGGACCTTACTGTGGTTTCTCAGTACCAAAAAGGGGCTTGTAAGAAAGATGGGGACGAAACTTTTAGCAGGGCCTGTTGAGATAGGACAAGAGGTGATGGTTTTAAACCAAAAGGGGGTTGATTTAGATTAGACAAAACCAAGATTTTTACATTGAGGGGGTGTCAAAAACTGGCATATGTTTCCCAGAGTGGTGGTGGATGCGTCATCCCTGGAAACATTCAGAGTCTGGTTGGATGGGGCTCTGAATAATCTGATCCAATGGAAAATGTCCCTGGTCATTGCAGAGTGGGTTAAACTAGATAACGTTTACAGGTCCCTTCCAAATCAAACTATTGTATGATTGTATGATCTAAACGACAGAAACTTCTCATTTTTTTACCAGTCTTCTACATGTCACAGCCATTTTGCAGCCATCAGCTCGGGGATCAGGTTAAAATGTCAGGTACAAGAGCACAGCTTTGTAAATATTGCATTTGCATATAAATTATTTGGTTAGTTTTGGTGGGGAAAGGACAGTCTGAAACCCTGGCTCTCAAGAGCTGGCCCAGTCCTGCCTATACTGGGTCTTGGGGGAGATACCACTATTTATTTCCTGCAAATTATTTATGGAGCTCACCTTTTCTCATTTGTCTGAGATCCACAACCTGTGGCTCTGAGGACATGTGAGTTTTGTAGTGATGGAAAAGCTCACACAGACATGGTGGGGCTACAGTCAGACCTAAGAGTGTGAGGTGGCACTGGCTGCTACTTTCTAAAGCCATTTCTCTCTAAACTGGCAATTTAACAACACCATGGTCTTGTGTTTGTCAGGTGCAGGAGCAATACACAGAATGGTCTTTGAAGTGCCTCAGCAGCTGCAACAGCTCCCTGCTAAATTAAAGAAAAATGCTTAAAGCTCCTGTGTGCTGCTCAAATGCACTCACAGCAATGAATTTCACAGAGCTGAAACTGCCCCTACTGATTCCATGTGTTCATTGAAAAGCCTTGGGAGGCACAAGCCACACTTTACAGTGGCAGCACAAAGAAACTCTTCCCTGGGAGCAGAGTTTTCTTTAGTGTGCAAAGGAAAGAAAGCTGATAAATCACTCATTTGAAGGTCTTTCCCTACTGAGACACGGGATAACTCTGCAGCAGTTTGCTAAATGCTCAGCCCTCAGGTAGGAATTGAAGTGTTCCACACACTTAGAGCAGGACAAGAGAGTCAGAGAGCCACCTCCTCCCCATGCCCAGGTGACACTCATTTGTGTCTCATGTCAGCACATGGTTGAGTTTATATCCTTAGAGAATTTCCACTTTATTTTCCCCTTCTTGATAGGAATAGGAGGAAGGCTAATTAAACTCTCTGAGCTGTTGATGATCATTCCTTCCCTGTAATGTGAGGCACTCACACTTTAGTCCAGGAGCTTTGGTCCTCTATAAAAACCTGCCCTACTCCTTTGCCTGTGTGCTCAAGGCATTTCATGCAGCAAATGCAATTAACTTCCTTGCCGGAACACCCAAACAGTGCGATAAAAGTTCTCTGCTAACCTACAACACAGAAAGATCCCTCGATCCCTGTGAGAAATGTGCAATCCAGCCCAGCGCTGCTGCACAAGAATTTAGGGAAACAGCACGACCTAGTGTTCCCTCTGCTTCCCACTGCTGCTCGAAGACTGAGGGTTCCTGGTGATATCCTTGCAAGCACTACCCCTACCAAGCTCCCATGAACACAGGGTTTCCTCCTGTAACTCCAGTTTCTTTTCTTCTCCCCACTGAGGTTTCTCCTCCCTCCAGAGGTTTATGTCTCTGCCTTTGGCACATCTTGCATCTTTGTCCAAAGAGGGAGGATCTGACACAATCCTGTGAAGTAAGAAGCTGTTCAAAAGCAGCATGGGCTTCGGAAGGAGTCTGCTTCACAGCCACACTGCAAAGGATTTTGATAGATTTCCCTTTCCCTCTCTGAAGACTTTTTAGGTTTCCGTGAACATCACCAAATGCAGGAGGTGTAGGGAATGTTGGCACTCTGCGTCCTCTCTGCATGACCCATAAAGAAAGGGTCCACCACAGGTACCCTAACCTGAACACTCAAGACAGTCTGGATCTGCTCTGCTCTGCCATCACCAACGCAGCCAGAAAAATTTTGGGTAGCTCAATCAGCAGCTTCTGATTACCATGTTTCAGACAGACCTTTTGACAGACGTGTCCTTTTGACCAGCCCTGTTATTCACCTACTCTCAAAAATCTGTCCTTCTAAGACATATCTCCAGACTGTAAAAACCTGCTACTGTCTGTTGGAGGCTTAGGACGGTGTGCTTTGAAAGAAAGGCACTAGAATTGCTAAGCAGCCCTAGCCTGTGCAATGCTGCCCTGAGGAACAGTGTGTTTTCCTGACCTCAGGGTAGATTGCCTTGTCTCCTGGAGGCTGAGGATGCCTGAGAGATTTTTGTTGCAGCCAGTGTAATTGCAAATGCTAGTGCTGTTCAGGTAAATGCAACAACAGAGGATTCTCCTTCCATGTGCTCCTCAATAAAGATCTTGATCAGGTGCACTATTAACCAAAGTCAAATCTGCACAAAATCAGATACACAAGAAAGACCATTTGACTTTCTCTGCAGGCAAATTGCAATTTTGTGAGTGGACACAGGCAGACCTGGAAACGAAAGGCAGATTAGTTTGCAGAAGGTCATGGCTGTTTGTCAGAGGACACCTGTGTTTGATATTTGCTGAATGAACAAGCACTGATGGAGCTGATCTTTGGGCAGGGCTTCTACATGCACCATGCAGGTTTGGTAAAGGTCATCCCTGCTGCATCCAGGGCTACACAGCGTGGTGTGGGAGCCATGTGTGGGGCAGCCAGGTTATCCACCCTCGGCCTTCTAGCTGTGATCCTCCAGAGGGGAGTGTCAACCCATCTTTGCCTTGGCAAGAGTTTCTTCTCTGTTGTATAAACACAAAAGCAAATAACCAAACCTCAAAACAAGACACAGCTTGCCTAGCCTTGAATGCAGGCTGGAAGCAGCACTGCCCTGACAGCTCCAGTGGTGCAGAGCCCTGCATGTTGACAGAGATCTGAGTCAGCCACAAAACTGGATGAACGGATGGCCTGGCAGCAGATAAAAAGGACTACTACTTATCTATTGCCCACACCATCTGGGAACCTCACTCCTTGCCTTCCCAACCCTAATTATTTTTACTGCTTGATCTCAAGAGGTGCTTCTGGCACGACCCGTAACCGAGTGAGCCTGCTGTTCCTCGCTCTCTCACTAGCAGTCAGCTTTTCAGACACTTTATTACCATCTTCACCTGTGAATCAGATAATGGTTCATGTGATCCCAGAGCATTAGTCCCGCTTGTGTTGTCGCAAGCTTTTGGACGTTCCAATTTTCAGGGGATTATATGCAAAGCAGAAAAAAAATCAGCCATGCCTTTCATGCTTTCCCCAAGTCTCTCTTTTCCCTGGGGACAACTCTTTTATCTCAGGGAGCCTTACAGAGAAATCAGCAATTCAATTGCACTATTTTTTTGGCCTTTAATTCCAGATACTTATTCCTGTTTGATCACGTCATGCAGCAACTCACAGAAAAAGAATGAAATTGCTCCTGGTTGCAGATGCCAATTGCTTGCTAAAGCAGACTGCACTCTTTTGTATACTCTGACCTTATTTTGTACAGTCTTGAGGTCTGTTTGTCTGAAACACTAACTTTAACTTGTTTTAGGTGTGAGTTCATCGGGTCTGAGCTGGCTTAGCTTTAAGCTCATTCTGAGATCCTGCTGATGAACTTCAGTGAAAGGAAAGGGTAGGTCTAGGATGCAACTCAAGTGTGGTTCCAAGCACCTGTCCTCCAGGAGAGAGTCTTGGGAACAGAGCTTCCCTCACTCTGCCAATGCAGGAGTGAGGCTGCAGGACTCTGTCATGTTGCAGGGCAGATTAGCTGATCGTAATGATCTCCCCTGAACGGATAATCTATAGTTAATTAACACAGTGTGTTAGACACTTACAAGCCAGCTCAAACTTGCCTCTAGCCTGAACTGCTAACGAGCATGGGTCTCAGCCATCCATCCTACAGTCACATTCTTCTGGGATGGACACCTGCAAATATTGTCACCCTGTGTCCACTGCATCCCCAGACACTGCTGAGGGGAGGAAGTGGCTTCCAACCCTCCTATGTGGGTCTTGCTGGGCAGAGTAAAGGCTGAGGTGTGGGTGAATGAGCTCATAGAGCACTGCCTCGTGTGGAGCCCTCCAAGCCTGCAGAGCAGAGGCAGAGGGGAGCACCCCTCTGGGCTAGGACCTTGTGACCTGCCCTCAGCCACCTGAGGGAAGCCAGCCAAGCACAGACCTCACCAGAACCCTGTGCTGAATCAGGATCTTTATGGCAAAAAGCAGAACAAGTTTGTTAATTACTGCACTTGTAAATCTTTAACTGAACTGAAAATTGTAAGGCAAGTAATTTATTTTATGCACAGATTGTATCTATTTTAATAAGATCCAAAAATAGAGATTTAACATGGTGGCTTTAAGCTCTGACATTGCATAGGGTTTTTTAATGTGAAATTTTCCAGGGTGTTTAATTAAGCTGTTTTTTCCTAGAGCTAAAGCATTGTGTTTTTTTGTCACAGTGCACTGAAGGGACCCCTGGTCTCTGAATCCTACCTGACTGGCCATTCAAGGGCTTGGGTTGCTCTCCACGGTTTCTCTGATCCAGGCTCTAATCCTGCCTTGCTAGGGAAAGGGACTGTCTCAGGGTGCAGAGGTGCCTTCAGGGTCTGAGGCAATTACAGCTCTATCATGAGTTTTTGTTTCATGTGAGACATCCCCGTCTCAGTTCCCTGTCCAAACTCTGAGACGGTAAAACACAGAACAACCAGGTGCCTTGGAGATCTTCTCTGAAACTCTGATGTGCCACTTGGCTGAACCAGTGGGGCTGTGTCTGTCTGCAGGAGTTTTCCCAGTACTTACTGGTGTAGGAGACTTAATGTTGCCACCTTGCACTTCATACAAGGCGCCACAGTGGTGGATGCAATGGAAGGGACTCAAACCATTGCTGCCAAGACCCACTGGGGAAGACAAAGATGAGCAGTTGGGAGATTGGTTCAGCTTCTCTTGGGGGAGGATCCCCCAGGTTTGATCTCCAAGAGCTGAAATGACCCTTCTGTTATGAAAGCCATGGCCACTGGCACAGGGACTGTTGGGGATGCTGCGAGCACACAGGCTGCTCCGTCTGCGGATTTCCCAGTGGGCATTTCCCTCACAGCTTCATTAGTATAATCAAGGCCAGGACTTATTTAGTGCTCATGCAGTCACAGCCATTGCGAGGGGAGTGATTACAGGCTACTCTCCTGGGCACTGTTTCAGTCTGGGACTTGCTGGAGGAGTGTAAATAGCATGGCAGCTGCACTGAGGAGGTATTCCTATGTGACAGAGAAGCTAAAGCCCATGTCAAGGCCTTGCTAATTGCTCAAATTATTGCTACTGTTAACAGGGCAGCAAATTACGTCTAAAAGGGAGCCTTTTAGTAGTCATGCTACTCCACCTACAAATGATACACACTCCTGAAATAAGGCTGACAAACAGTAATAAAATGGAGCTGAATTAGTAAAATCTGAATGCTGAGAATAAACATCAAATTTAAAGCAAACAACAGCTGAAATATTGACTTTGGCAACATAAAGTGATACTGAGAGAAAGAGGAAAATGGAGAGAAGATTAAGAGCACAATTATGGCTCAGGGCAAGTTATACCAAGCACTTCAGAAATGCTGTTCAGACTTATCTGTGTGCAGCCAAGTTTTGGTCTGCCCTGACGTAGCTGCAAATGCCCTCTCCAGAGGCTGTCAGAGGCTATTGGAACTAGAGAAATGATCCTAAAAGCCAAGACCCCAAGGCTTCAGTGCTGAAAGTATCCTTTCTTCTGATGCTACTGCAATATTAAATATCACCACTTCATCTATTTCTCCTGATTGGGTGGAATTCTTCCACATTGTGATGTCAATGGGTACAGCAGACCAGGGATGTGCACTGAGCAAAACAGACGTTCTCCTTTGGAGAAGCAGGATGGTTCCCTGCTTCTGCTAATGGTGATTATCAGGTAACTGAAACTGAGAGACACGGACAGCTTTGCCTGAGGTAACTGCGGAGATCAAAGGCATTAATAGGAATTGGATCTGTAAAACCCTAGCTCTTCTTTCTTATGGGAAAACCCCCTTCTGAGTCCAAACAATGATGTATTTAGACCACTGTACCCACCACACACACAAGGGAGCTGGCTAATCTCTCATTTACAGCAGTAGAAGGTAGGACTAAGTTACCCAAACCACTGACTTTCACTGTTTTAGGTCCAATTCAGGCGGAGACCCAGCTCCACATTTGCAGCTGCCTGCCCCTTAAAGCTGGAAGGTCTAATCCCAGGAAGTCTGACCTGAGACACGAGCTTTCTTCTCAGATTTCCCATCATTATAACTGCCATAAGGAATTCAATTCACCAGACGCTGGGTTTTTTAAATGACACTGTGCCCTATTTTCTTGCTCGCACCATCAGAGACTGTCAGTATACAAGATACCAACACCATCTTACTCCCACTACTAGAAATGTGTAGATGTCACACTACTTTGAGCAAACTGATAAAACACCTTGGATCCCAGGGGCTGGGGTACCTCTGCTGTTTTCGTCATAAACATAATTCTTTGAAGTCCTTTTAAGAGAACTTTTCTTGGTGGATTGGTTTTGTTTGTTTGTTTGTCATTTGGTGTATTGGGGGGTTTTTTGAGAGGGTTTTGTTGCAGGGACTTCTGGGTTTGATTTACTCAAAATTTAGACTTGCCCTACCTAAAATCCAGCTTAGTTCTATGGTCTGTATGCTCTCCTCCTCTGCTGAATGATGTCATCCCATGAAACAAGTGGCAATTAAAACATGCTCAAGAGTATTTATGAGTAAATAGCTGCGGTCGACCACAGTGGGATGAAGAGTTTGGAGGCATCCCTGGTGTGTGCAGTAGGTTTTCCTGCAGGGGGATGGACACTACCGTGAGTGTGCTGTGTAAGAGCTCACCTTTAATCAACCCTCCTGTTTTCTAAGTCATCTGCTGAATGGGGATTTTTGGTCTCTCTGGAGGGCATTAGAGTCTGTAATCTCATTAGCAGTAGCAGGCTGTGTTTCCATCTTCCTATGTGACAACCTAAAAGCTTTTGGAAAACAGCTGCTTGTAAGGACAGCACTTACAAATGCAAGGAAAATTATGATGCTATCCATTTCTTGGTTGTATTTTCAGCTCTCTGCTAGTTTTCCATGGACTCCTTTTTAGCTGGAATGCTAAAATGCACCCCATGTCTCTTTGCTCCCTAAATCAGTGCGATCAAAGGGTGACACAATCCCTGCAGCAGAGACCGGTGGCTTTGCAATAATTAACTGCAGAGTCTTGCCGAACATGCAACAGTCCAGTGCTTGCAGTAACCTTCCTTTAACGTATTTAATCTTCTTAGTGAGGTGTGGGTTACATCACCTCAAACCAGCCTTGAAAGCTCCTGATCAGCCACATCAATACCACGAGCGTTGCAGGCGATTTGGTGCCCTGGCCTCTCTAAGCTCTGTAGTGGCAAGTTAACACTGCACAGCTGGTGCTTTCAAAAGCTTCAAATTCAGAGTAACTGATACAGATTTGGAATCCCTGATGGGTTATGAGCAGAAGATGGCTGTTCATGCCCAGAGTAGGAGAGCCTGATATTCTTAGCATCAGTGTTATTACTGAAAGTTCATTTTTGCTTCTGATTTTAAACAAATCCAAGCACTGGTGTTGCTTGCTTGTAGTAATTTTAGTTCCAATCCCCCTACCATGCACAGAGACCTTCCACTAGAAGGTTTTCTAGGGTAGAAATATGTGAATTTAAATTTGGGGGTTGTTGCATTTTTTTTGGGAAACAAAATTTGAGAGACTTCTGGACCCACTCACAGGAGCCTGGAGAAGGAGGTGGCCCTGGGCCAGCACTGAAAGTCCTGCCTGGGACAGGGGCTTGAGGACAGTGTCGTACTCAGTGACTAGTCACCCTGACACACTCCTTCCCACTGCTGGCCTGGGAAGCCTCCTGTGAAGACTTTTGTTAAAACAAACCTATTTTGACAAATTTTTGACAGTCTCTCATTTCTGACAGCACTTTCCACAGTGGCTCTTCCCTGGCCAATCTCAGCCTGCTTTGACAATATCCACAGGGAACCTGCAGGCAAAAGCCTCCTGGCAGCAATTAGCACCTTCTAGTCCAAGTCAGTGAGTGGCTGCATTACTGTCTGATATCCCTGCACAGTCTGACACAGCACTGCAGCCCCCAGACAGTATGTGGGGCAGGACACTGCCACCAGCCATCCTGCCACCAAGGAGGAAGAGGAAAGAGGCAAAGCCAGGTGCTCGGCATCAAATCAAAGGGTTACACCCAGTACCGGGCTAAAGAATGAACTAAAATAGCAGGTTCTGGGCATCTAAGTGCAGCAGGAAAACCAAGCTACTCTGCTGGTACTGAGTGTCCTAAGGGTGAGCACAGAAGTCTTCCAGGGTGCTGGGCATGAACTGACCCTTTGAGGTTGTTTTAGGGTTACAGAAAAGCTGGACCCCCAAAGGAAATGATGTGACGAGCCGACCTGGCAGAGGGAAAAGCTGGGAGACAAGAGGCAAATTTCTGTATCCCTGCAGAGCAGCTGGTGAAGGCAGGAGTGTTCCAGCTCGGACAGTCTCCTGACACTGGCAGCCTTCACAGAGGCCGAAGAGACATTAATTGTAAATAAGTCATGATGCCTTTTACAGAGGTGCTACTTCCGAGGAGCAGTCTCTTGTTTTTGGGGTGCAATGCCAGTAAACAGCTGGACATTGACGTTTTACCCAGTCCTGCTAAAATGGGGTTTCTCCCTCATTTCCCTCAGCTTACTGCCATCTAGTGAAACTTGCTGGGAAGGCGATTAAGCCCCCCCTCCCCTCCCCTTACCCCCCAAAATCCATTAAAAGGAGGAGGATATCCTTCTAGGCAGCAGTTGTTCCAGGCAGCTCCGTGGGCAGCAGGTGAGGAACAGACAGATAGGAAGACGCTTTGTACTTGATGATCCCATTTCTGAAAAGTTTACTGACTCCACAGAGAAGATTTTAGATAAAAGAGAAGTTTACCCAGCTGCCCTGCATGACTTTTACTCACGTGATAATCCCCAGATGTTCCCCCTGACACAGGCAAAACTACGGACCCTTTACCTTAGCTGGAGAGGAGAGAGCCTCATGTGCGGCTGCAGTGGTGAAGGGGAGTTGCCAGAGTAGTTGGTTTACTTAAAACAGGTTAGGAAGAAGGGGCTGGCTCTCTTTTCCTGTTTTTAATCTCTAGAATACAATTATGGATGCCAGTGTGATCAGAAGATGGGGATCTGGATGAGGGCAGGTAGAAGCATAAGTCATGAGCTGAGCTAACAGCCAGACCTGAAACAGGGAATGGGAACAGGAGTCCAGGGAAGGGAGCAGGGAAAAGCTTCCTGGCTTTACCAGGAGAACCTCAGCTTCTCAAACACAGAATGCGGTGTTTTCTATGCAGAACTCCTATTCAGAAAGCTTTTATTATAAAGAAGAGCTTAGTAAGCTGCATTAAAATGTAGCCAATATGTTTCTTTCTGATGTATAAAAAGCTATTTATTTCCCATGTCAAATAATAAACAGCTAATTGTTAAAGAAATATGGCCTTTCTAACCAGCACTAGTACTGAATTTAATGCATCCTGAATATTAAGCTACAAGTAGCCCATTCTCCTCTCTCTGTGTGCTCCATGAAGAGCACTGGGGCACATTAGATCCCATCCTGCCTTCAAGCAAGGAAACAACCAGGGAATCACCTGTTTGAAAAATGTACAGACAGTAACACTGTTCCACAAACATTGATCAGTTTTGTGTCCTGCATACTGTGCAACTGTCCTGACTGCAGCTGTTATGTGGTATATTGTCCCAAGGCAGTGGGATAGATGAACTTCACAAAGATGGAGAAGCCAAACAGGAACAACCTAGCCCTTAAATATGAAGACAGAGATGTTTACATGGCAAGATCGTGTCAGAGCTGATTAGGAGTCAGGTCAAAACGGCATAGGAGGAGTCAGGGAGGGGATGTAGCCTTCACTCAGCTCTCAGTTTGGAAGAAATGCCCATCTGAAGGTCTTAATATTGAAGGTTTGGAGGACAAACTTTTCACTCAGGTCTAAAGAAGGAGTGACTGTTGAAGTGTGGGGGTTCAAAGACTTGCTGTGGATGTCTTACCAACTGAGGAATGTGTTTTGGTTCAGTTGTTTTTTTTTTAAGCCAAGCCAGTGATGCTAAGAAGTGGGCTGTCTTAGTACATGAATATATGGATAAATGTGATGAGTGTGTGATAATCAAGTACTTTCAATGCCAAGTTTTTATGAAGCAGGAAGGATAATATTTTTCTACATCTAACACCTATCAGAGTCATCATCAGATGGTGGGAGGGTTTTGCATGCTCACTCTACACTAACACACACAAAATCCAGCCACAGCCCAATGCCTGCGCCATGACCGAGACACAGCTCGGTCTTTCCGCACCCTGATCTAGTGGAAGGTGTCCCTGACCATGGAATGGGTTCTGGAATTAGAGGAGGTTTAAGGTCACTTCCAGCCCAAACCATTCTAGGATATTCTGTGATGATCCTGTTATACCCTCCTCTCACCAGGGTGTATTTGCACGTTGCAGAATCGTGCAGGATGGAGCATTTACCACAATGTCAGGTACCAACAGAGACTCTGGGAAAAGCAAATGAATTCTTCAGCCTTGGAGCATAGTTGTAGTAGCAGCCCAAACATTTACAGTCTCATTTTGTGTGAAGACTAACTCAGTGTGTGCATACCAAACACTGTTCATGCACATGTAGTGAAGTCTCCAGCACTAGGTCTTTAATTACACCAGACTTTATTCCAGTGGTTGGAGATATTCCCTCTTAAAACACCAAAGGGAACTGCTGGAGCCAGTGCTTCATCAAGACCAATACACAGGGGAAGTATAATATGATTATTGGTGGATTAAATTGGAGGCAGTAGGAATATCATGATGTATTTGAGATGTGGGACATCTTGTCATGAGGAAGAGAGAAAGAAAAACCCAGTGTGGTAAAATTGCTTTCGAGACAGGAAGAATTTTTGCATTACTGGGATACCTTGAGGATATTTTTCATAGATTATTAAGGCTATAATTTGGCAATTTATTTATATTTATATTTAAGCTGACCTGAAAACACCAGGTCATAGAATTTTACTTCATCATTCTTGCTTTCAAAGGCTATTTCCATTTTTACATTAATTCAGTGGCAGAACCACAGATTTTCTTACTTCTACAAAACCATTTTGAAATCTTATTTTAGGAAATATTTTCTAGAACCTTTCCAAGACATTTTCTATTTCAGAAGCACTCAATGTATGATCTTTTTGTAAAACTCTATCCTGGAAGTAAAATAACAACATTTATTGACTAAACATCTCTGGAAAGTAACCAAACTATTTCAAGTTTTGGATACAGTTGAATTAGTAGATTTATCTCCAGAAAATGGGAAAAAAAAAGGAAAACATACTAAAATGTTTTCTCATTTTATTTTGAATTTTGGTAAATAATTGGAAAATATTCCAAATCAAATTAACCATTTTGAACTAGAAGCTGATATCTGACTGAAATTAGCCACAACCCATATGCTTGCCTGAAACAGCCCTTGAAGCCAAATATTACTTCAGGTTTTCTTTACAAGCAATATTTATTTTTTGAATCATTGCTTCCTCTGCCAGGTATTTTAATAACTTCATGTTGTTCCATTACATGAAAGATATAATATTCGGAATCACCATCTTTATATAAATTGAAGGCTGTTATATTTTCCAATCTGCCAAAAGTTTTTCAAAACATTCCCTTTTAAGTCCAGGCCAGAATGTTTCCTTTGACCTGATCAGGTTTTTATGTGACATACTTCAAGAGCTGCTGTCACCAGTGGACTTAATGGTGCCTGGGAGCAAAATATTTTTTCAGAAATACATTTATTAACAAATAGTGGCTGACTTTACTTCTTTCCCTCTTGCATTTTCACCTCTGGATTTCTTGACAGGTATTTTTGTGTTGGTGCTAAGCTCTAATGAGTTCATAGGTTTTGTATTATTTGGAGCTATTCTGGAAGGTTTTTTATCTTTCTAATTCTCTGAAGACATTTCTCTGCCTTGTCTCAACCTCTTTTTGGCAAGCCACAGCATTTCTGACAGAAGGAGCTGACCCCACTGACCCTTACAGGTCTGCTGGGGGTTTGGGGTAGGAGAGGAAGACAGTATTTCACAGATCATGAGACGCCAAATGGCTTCATCAGTGCCATGGTCATCTTCCATCATTTGCTTCTGGAAACACTGCTGTGGGGTGCAAAACCTGACATCTTGTATTGCAGCTCATCTCCATCACCGTCTGCTCCTCACTCTCCCCTGGGCACGGCCCCGTGTCTCTGCTAACCTTGAAAAAGCCGACTCAGCACAAGTTGTCCACGTTCATTTCACTGACAATCAGGCAACACCAAACACAGATAATAGCCTGTTTATGTTGACTCCTGTTTTCCCACCTTGTAAACACCCTCTGAATTTATATTCCCATCATTCCTGCTATTATGCTATTCCCTAAGCCATAAAAAGAATTATTCTAAGCTTCTTGACAGCTAATATTTCTGTTGAATGATATTAATGCATTGTAAGTCTGACCACAATACTGATGCATCACAGTCTGATCCTACTCAGTGCTGAGTTCCCTCTGTGCCTTTTGATGTGCCCTGATGTTGGTGGAAGGTGAAGGTGATCAGCAATCTGTACAATTGTACTCCAAAGCAGGAGTAAAGGCACAAAACAGAACTAAGATTCTCACTGTCACTCTAATGTAAAGGTGAGACACATGTTTGCAGGAGCTAAACTCTGCTGGGAAGGATTCCTGTAAGAAATGGCATCCCCTTGGGATAGATATCAGCAAGAAAATAAAAAGCTTTACATCCTTATGCTGCTGTGGGCAAAACCAGTACTCGTGTATGAGTTCTGTGTAGTGTGTATTTCTAACTAGACACCAATGGTTCACATTCATAGCGTGTTTGTTTGAGCAAAGTTTGGCTTTGGGTTTCTTTAGCTGTCCAATTAATTTTTATGTTAATCATTGCATCTGGAAGAGCAATGTTTTCAATAACTTTGTGCCATTCACACTACGTGAAAGCCATGAAGATACCTGGAATCACAGTCTGCTTAAAGAGCAACAGACATCTATTAAAAACCCAGTAATCATGAGCTACAAGCACACAAGCACCTCCACACAGGCTGCATCACATCCATTTCTTCCAGACATGCAAGAGCCGTCATGTACCTGAAACTGTAATTTACACAAAAAACCCCATCCCAGTCTGGATTCACCTCAGTGCTCCTTGGATCAGAAAGGTCAAAAAACCTTCAGAAATAAAACCAGAGAGCTCTCTTGGCTGAGCTGATGTACATAATAGACCCTGATTCTTGCTTTGTTCATTTCCATGTAAAGATGTTTCTAAGTGCTTCTTGTTTTGTGTACTGGTCTGTAGTCCATGATCCTGGAGGAATCAAAGCAAAAACATCCTGGGATGATTTCCCCTTCCTCCTAAAGGACCTTAACACAATCAGAGCTGTTTGAAGTAGCTTTTTTTTCTGGTTGCTGCAGCTCTGACTGACAAAATCCTTGAGATAATGAGAAGCTCAGCCAAATGAGATTTCCAGCTGTGTTGTACTCTGGGAAGGCTGGCTCTGCTCTGCACACTGCAAAGCTTGCCCACAATGCTGGGGAGGCAGAGGTCAGCCTTCCCCATCAGTTGCTGGGTACACCCCAAATTCTGCAGGGGGAAGCTGATAATGAGGATTAAACCCTGAATTTTCTGCAATAAACTCCTCGGTTGTTTTCCTCGTCATCTCACATTTGAAGTAACACCCAAATTAAGTCCCTGGGCAATTATTTGAAGCTGAAAGCTGGAGCCAAAGATTGACATATTTGGGTACTTCAGCAGAATTAATGGATTAACTCCCAGTCAAAACCACTTCAGCATTCTCCCTTCATAGTCTGCTATGTTAAATTACTCTGGGCAGTGAGATAGAGCTACCAGCTTAAAAAAAAACCAGAAACTCAGCTATAATCTTCTCAAGCCACCAACATGGTGCGATAACTTTGCTCCCACAGCATTTCACAGTGGCATCTCTGCAAACCACGCAGGAGCTGCAAGGAGATGAGGATCACAACGTGCGTGTCAGGAGCTGCCACCAGCACAGCACACCACTGTCTGCAGAGAGGAAAGGTTCAGAGGAGGGGAGGGCTGGGAGAACACATCCAACAGCTGGGAATGGCAGGCAGGCAGCATCGGACTGGGAACACAGCACTCACTTCTGACTGGGAGGGATACTGGATGTGGGAATGGATCCTCCATGGTCATGCCATGGGTTTGCCAGCACTTGAGGCTGAAGTATTTTATTTTTACTTTTAACAGAGATCACTGCAGCTTCTCCTAGAGAAAAGAGCATGATCTCAGGATGGGCATGCTTGTTTCTGAGCTACACAAGGACTTAGATCAAAGTCTTCACTGGCCTTAATCTGACCTTGGTGAACTAGAAACATTGGGGAAATACACTCTCCTCTTTTCCCATTAACCCCAAACACAGCAATGTCTACTGCCTGCTGCTGGCAAACTGAAGGGCCATGGTTTGATGTTGAAAACAGACCTTTCAGCCTTAAAGATCCATGACTCTGTGGTAGGAAGGAGAAGCAAAGGGAGAGGCTGGCTGAAACATCTGTTCTTGCACCTGTGACAGCTTCCCGTGCCTTCACATCAACAGTGGCACTCAGGCATCGTGTCCTGGACATTACCACATGCAGATGCCCAAAACCAAGTGAAAACAAGAAGGGAATGAGCTGTAGTCTCTCTCATTTTGCCAGAGACACCCCCTCACACGCAGAAATTAAGGTTCATACTTGCAGCCTATGGGTGTCAGGCTACTAACTTACCAGCATCAGAAACCATTTGACTGGCAAATGCTTGCACACACGTGGTTTAGGTGGAAAAAATTATGCCCACTGTCAGACTGAATTTCCGAGCATCTGACTTATGCAAAAGACTTCCTTTTAACATCTACCAAGCACTTTGGAATACGTTTGTGCCAATGCCTGCCCTTGGTCTGCTGAATCTGGAGGCTTCTGCTTGGACTTTTTTTTCCTTTTCCCTTGAATGCCCGGGATCACAGCAGCCACATTTGTCTGCAGCACTGCCTGCTGTCACTGCTCCTCACTGGGACCTTCAGCTGGGATGTAGTGTTCACGTCATTATTACGGCAGGTAAAACTTTAAGTGCTGCAATGTCAACTGCTGTAAATCACTGTAGGTTATGTGCTTGGTTAAACACATCCAGGTCTCTTGAGTTTTGTTCCTCCAGGAATTGTGCAAGACTTTGCTGTCCTGAAATATCATGGAGCAGTTGGGTATCTACCTCATACCTTGAGCCATGTGTCCTATGCTAGACAATATGATCCTCAGACCTCTCCCTCTCCCAGGGCCAGGAAGAGGTGTCCCATTTATTCCTGACATTATAGAAACAAGGATGTCAGTGCTGACTAGTCTTGTACATCCTGGATATGAAAATTATCTGGGGTTTTTTAACACAAAGATAACTCCATTATAACGTCTTATTTGCATGTGTGCTGAAGCACTTTTGCATCATTCTCTCAGCTAGAAACTGTCACATGTGCAATGCTGATACCCAGAACTGAGATCTTGAAGGTTTTGGTTGTAAAAGAAGCATATAAGGGTATCCCTGTCCACACTATGCCATGGTAAAGCCAGCAGACAAACACAGAGGCTTTTGGTTTGGTAGTTACATCTGGAAATGCATCTCATGGAAGGAAAAAGACAGAATGAGGAGCAGGGAGAGGAGATATATGGCTGAAAGTCTTCACTGGACACACTGTGGAGACACTGTGACCTGCACTTAACTGAAAAGCTCATTTCAAGTTTTCCAGCACCATGTTAGAAAATTAAGCTGTCAGATCTGCTTACAGGCAACATGCTAACCTATGAAACACAGTTTCTCTGTTCACTGGCACAGTGCTTTTTAGCAAATCTTCTTTCTTATATTCCCTCAACATTGCTGTCATTCCTAGAATAAAAACCCTCTTCCCTGCATGAGGTGTGGAGATCTCAAGGTGCTCTCAGTTGATAGGTAGTGGTAGTGTTGTAGGTTTGAAAGATGCCGAGGACCTACATCAGAGTTTCACGCCAGATCTTGGTCTCAAGTTGAGCAGAAATATGTTTAAAAAAGAGCACTTGTGGCATTCAGCCTAACTACTGCTTGCCTGCCTGGTGTGTCTGTCTCTCCATGGAGTATACGAGAAGCCTGGGGCAGACTGCTCTTGTCAGGTAGGTGTTTCAGATAGTAACAGCTGTGATCAATCCAGAATGCAGATTTCTGCTGCTCTTTGTGTGCTGAGCACAGAAATTTATCCACCTCTCCACACCCCAGAGCATGGCTGTAGACACAGCAGGGCAGAAACCACTGTCAGAGACTGTCTCTCTCCCTTAGCTATAAAGGAGCCACCTCTACATTTGTATAAGGCAGGAAAAGGTCTAACTTTTGTTAGTGTACCACACCAAAATACACTTAGCTCAGTCTGTTATTCTGCAGGTATGATTTCCTTTCATTTCAACAACTTGCACTGGAAATCTATTTTATCATTCCAAAGAAATTAAAATTACTGGGCCAATGTCCTCCTTCTTACCAGCAAGTTAAAGAAATTAGACATCCCAAGCTGTAATGAGCAAAGGGTTGGCAATGAAGAACATAAAAGACATTTTGCCTGAAAGGATTTTGATGCCAAAGGGAGTAACTCAAGGAACAGATTGGATAGTAGGGAAATAAACTGAAGGATTTGTTATCAGACTACTCTTTCTGCAAAATTTATCCAAGATCTAACAAATGCTTGTGACTGTGTTGAATACCTAAGAGCTTTGAAGAAGTTTAGCATGAATAATTCTGCAAGTCACTTGGTTTTTGCTATTCTCCTTTTCAAAAGGGGAAAATGAGAAGATCATTGCAGCAAATCAGGGATGTCAGCATTTTAAGGGTAGGTCTTCCACTGGTGTGAAATAGCTGAGTCTCCTCTGGCTGCAGTGGGATCTGTGATGAGACTGAGGAAGCTTAGAAACAGCCCAAGTTTGTTAGCATAAACTGTTCTGTGAATAATTGGGCGAAAGTAATGAATGACTGCAGGGAAGAACAGGCCACAGTGCCCTGGCCATGGCCAGCATCCACCTGGCAGGAGGCTGAACGGGGATCTCTCTGTGAGGTCTGGCACCAGGAACACGCAGGAAGTGCTGGACAGCTCTCAGACGCGGTCAGTGGCCTCCCTGCCTTCACTGCACACACGAAGCTGAAGTAGAGATCCACTTTTGAGGTGATGCTTTCTCTGCTAATGGACAAAGCTGTGAAGAAGGGTCCATCTACTTCGTTCTTTCAATAGAAACGCTTATCCTTAGAAAAGATTTCAAAGGAATGGCACTGAGCACCACTGAGAATTTTGGACTCCTCTTACTCCTGATGTGACTTTTTAACTGGCCAAGTGTTGCCACCAGTGCCAGGAAGCACAGACTCAAAGAGGCAGGGGAGGGGGCCTGCTGGACCATTTTGCTGTTCGGATATGATTCCTGCCAGGAGAATGTTTCAAGACCTTACATTAGGAATGTGCAGATCGGCTTATGAACAACCAGTGGACTTGGAAAAAACATAATTTTCACACAAAACTTGTGTAGAGCATTATTACTTTTTTAAAGGCTGTGAGCTTGGTTTTCTGAGTTTTCCTAGTATGAAAATAATCTTGAAAGGAAATGATGTTTTTTTTCAACACACTTCTGCCTTGTACTTCTTTGGCTCAAATGCCACATCTGCTGAAATGTAACTTGCATAGAAGAGCATAATGAACTGGGGGGACTGCAGGCTAATTTTAATGCCTGTAGGCACATGGCTACCCTTGCACTCCAGGCTTTTATTCTTATCTATCATCCTTTGCAGAGCTCTCTCTCTGCCAAGAAGTGTGTACAGTGTGTTGGTGATTCGTGAGCAGCTACTAAAAGGGGAAAAAAAAGATACGAAAGATTGATTTTGGGGAGAAAGCATTAGATTTTAACCACAACTGACTCAGCCAGAGAATGACTTTGCTTACAGCTCCTACTGTCCATGTACATGGTCCAAGGCTTTCTGCATTTCTGAATATTCCCAGTATTGTTGACTGGGAGAAGGGTCAGTCTGTGGGATTGCCTCAGAAAGACCCTTGCTTCCACAAGTGTGGTGTTCACCACAGCAACCTGGACCTGGAATATCCCAGCCAAATCTGTGTGAGGAATTGGTTGAAATTCATGATGTTCTACACCACAAGGGCATCCTGTAGGATACCCCTGTTCTGTGCTCAGTCATTGGTGTAATTATAATCATTATGTGGAACACACAGAGGGGTTATTAAATAGCTGTACTCTTTAAGTATGTACTAATTATATAAAGCACAGTACAAGGACAGCACCGAATGTCTCCTAATAAGAGTAGCCTACATCTCTGGCATCCATCTAAATTAAAAATCGTCTCAAAATAATAACCTTAAGTAACTATGCACTTCAGAGGCAGCTGCAAAAGAGTTAGAAACTAACTCAATCAACTAAATTATGTGTAAATGGCTCCATTTTTATTAGCGGTCTCCAATGTATACAAATTTTAGTAGTACAGCAGCCACAACAAATGAATTACTACATTATCTATTAAAATTTCTTTCCTTTCTGTCAAAACATTTCTCTGATCCTAAAGACTAGCTTATAAACTAAGAAATCAAGCAAGCAACAGCAGCAGCAACAGACAACCAAAGAGAAAAAAAAAAATCCCTGCTTAATATTCCATCTCTTGGTTGGTTTTGCTGAAGATAAAAGATACACTCTGCACTGAGATATTTGAAAGTGCTGTGGAGGGGAAAGCAAAAGGCCATTTTTACCAGGCACCCTTTGGTAAAAACACTCCAGACAATTATGATGCCTTTAAATGCAATCTACTCCAAACACTGCTTGAATAAAAAATACATGGGAAACAGAAATCTGCCATCAGCTTCTCATCTCTCTCTCTCTCTCTCAAATATAGGCTGCTGTGCCTCCTACCAGGAGAAAAGGATCAGTACAAAAGAAATTCTCATTGATTCAACAGCAAGGATGGGACTTCAGCTGCTTGGACACAGCTGCCACGTGAGGTCATCTGCAGCCAGGGATGGGGAACTGTAAGGGCCAAGGCGCAGGAGGTGACTCTATGCCACAATGGAGGGGTTTGGATGTACTCTGAAGAGTACATCCATCTCCATGCTGCAATGAGAGGCAGAATATAACTGAAGTGAATGAATGCATGATGGGTCTAAAAATTTTTAATTGAGTTGAGAGAAGAAAGATGTCTGCCAAACTCGATAATGAAATTTAGCCTAATTTCAATAAACAATTTCCTGAATCAGAGGCTGGTCCCATAGCAAAATGTCGTGGAAGAGATTGACTTCAGTAGATAAAGGCTTTCAAGACAAGACAAACCACTCTGAAGCGCTGAGAAGGACCCATGCTCAGCCATAGTAAAGGGACAGCATTTATTTCCATATCTTATGCTTGAAAGGCCAAACTTAATTCCAGAAGACCCATGTGTTTCTCCCACTGTGCAGGGGATGCATAGGCACAGCCATAGTTTTTGACGTGTAGTTTTTCTGTGGTTCCAAGAGAAACTCCTTTTGGATGTCCCAGAGAGGGATCTGTGATGTAGAAAGGCAGCCACAGTTCAGTTGCCTGGGCACACATGTGCCTGTAATGGAAGATGACATAATCATCCCTGAATAAATAAATGTCTTATGGCTCATTCTGCACCTAATGAGGGGATTTCAGGATCTCTGCCTGGAGGAACATCTTTGCATACACTGAAGTACATTCATTGCTGGTCCCTCCACACCTGCCACTGCCAGCTAAGGTCAAGGGCTTGAAGTTGTAAGTGAAAGCAGCCTGGGAAAAGCCAGTGCAGGAAGTAGGCTCCAGTCCTTGGTAGACCTGATAGGTTGCATTTGCAAATGCTTTGGTCTTGTTTATTTTCATAACACATCACTCCCTTGGAGCTGCCCATTATCCAATACAACAGAAATGTGCCAAGAATAAAGCAAGGTAGAAGCTACTTTTTAGTTCAGTAAGACAGAGGGAACAGAAGAAGGAAGAGTGCTGGTCATGTTCCACAGAAAGGGTATGGAAGGATGAGGGAGAAAGAAAACCAAAAGCACAGAAAATCTCCTTCTGGGAGTGGAGCCACTTTTGCTGTCTACCAATTGAGCATCTAGGATGATACATCTTGCAGCTGTGCTTCAGAATCCCCAGAATAGATGCCCTCCATGCTGAACATCACCAGATAAAATAATGGGAAGTTCTTGGAGAAGACCTCTCCTGCTCCTGAATGCTTCCTTTCTCCCCAGGAAAATGTGGTAGGAAGGCCTCACTAGGGATGATGGAGAGTGGGTATGTCCAAGGACACCTCTGGACATGCTCCTGGGAGATGAGCAGGGAAGTTGTGACACCTCCTGACAGAGGTGAGAACTGAGCCTGGCTCCCTCCCTTCCTAGGAGAGAACAGTGTAAGACAACAAGGAAGATTCTGTCACCTGTGTAATATTTCTATTTAGATAATCCCTGGTAAATTTTTTTAAGTGAAGGTTGGAGACACTTATATATCAAATGCCAGGGTGTAAACTGTTTTCTTCATGGTCTCTTGGCTAGCTGCAGGTGATCACACATTGGGGACCACCCAGGACCCCTAGCAGCTCTTATGAGCCTGAATTTTTGATAACCTGGAGCCAAACACAAAAAAATACAATTAGGAACACATGGGTGGGACATGTGATGTGCAAATATTGCTCTGGAAGTCTTGCTTTCGTGCAGTTTCCCACTCTGTCGGCTCATAATTTCTGTTCTGATTTTCCCCAATCTCCCCACACACAGAGTAACAGATTCTCAGTACCCAAAGCAGCAACACTTTCCCTTCAAAATTACGTCTTTTAGATCTGAATCTTAGTCACAAGACCATTTATTCTGAAGCTTGACCTATAAGTAACATTATATAGAGATGAGGGTATATCCCCCAAAGCTGGGGGTGAATGACTGGGAGTGATTTAGCAAGACCCTGGAGAGGGGGGCCTTTAGTGCTGATCTCCACCTGTAAAATACAGATAATAACTCTTCCTCTATGGTACATCATAGGGTTGTTGTGATGCTTAATTAAAGCATTTAGAAAGTCTTTCAGCAGCATCAGTCTATAAATGTTAAACGAGGCTCTTCTTCTTCTTCTCCCATGGTTACCATCAATTGCTTTATTGATCTAGTCCATTACTCAGGAAAAGAATTGTTTCTTGCAGTGAGAACTTCGAGTAGAAATATTTCTTTTCTCCTCACTACACTCAGAACTTGCCTCCACAGATGTTTTTAATCATCAAACATGTCGACTTAAGTCTACAGAAAGTATCAGGAAAATACTGGATATCCTTCCCCACTAACTAAAAGTCTTTTTTCTGATCTTTCTGTAACAACTCACATGTTCAGTTTATTGGCATCTATTGGGACTTTCGTATGAAAGAACTTCAACAGAAAAAATATCTCTGCTCTTCAATTATGGCTGGATGAAAAACTAGTTGATATCAAATGGAGGCTTCCCACTGTTCCACAGTGTTTTAAATCAGAGTAATAATGTACTGCAGGCTGATGGTACATAAAAATCTCAAATGATTTCTCTGAGAGATTGCAAGCAAAGAGACTGCAAAATTTGTTCTCAGCATTTAAATGCTTTTAGAACAACTGAATTGATGTCAGCGTAGAGAAATGATTAATAGCAAAAGATAATTTAGCTACAAGCACTGTTAAATTTTCTTTCTCATTATATGAACATGTAGTCATGCTAAAAATCCAAAACATATTGTAGTAGCTCCATGCAAAAGCAGCATTTGTAAGATGTCAAAGTGTCCTGGCAGTCCAATTATTACTCATAGTATCCTGAAAAATCCTACGTACTTACATTATATTTTTAATTAGTTCACAAGTTAGGCAACAGCTGATAACATAACACTTAACATTTCAGAGAAAGCTCAGCAATAAACAGGTGCTTTGTTACTGCGCTCCCTTCTCTTTCAATTACAGGGAGAATAATGTTTTTACAAGGAATCAAGCAAAGGTTAATTTGCAATTAGAATTTTATGATGGGAAGAGGCTCTGTTGCTGAGTTCTGTGACTCACAAGTCCATCACTGAGACACAGAAAGGAAAGGGCGGTCAAAAAATACTCCACAGAGATGTTCAGATGCTCGTCCATTGGACGGCAGTTCCTGGCTCAAATTACGTTGTATTAATGAGGAGAGTGAAATGAAAATTTACCTACATAGAGATCAGAAGGAAAAGCAGATAGGAGTTTTCCATTCTTTGCAGGAATGGCAAACTGGGAGACTAGGGGTTTGCCAAAAGTTGCAGCCAAAATAGGGAGAGAACTCTTATCCCTTGGCTCCTAGATTGATGCCTCATTATCAGGTAAATTCTGATTTTATGTTCATTCTTCTCAGGTGCCACATGAATCGCTGCAGTCTGGGTGGGGGTTGAACTCACAGGCTGGCATTAAATCTACAGACACAGCCCATGGCCCCTTGCTGTGATGAACTGGAGGGAAGGAGGAGAGGATGAGAACCTATGTTCAGGTATCTGCTGGAGGCCAGCTCTTGCCTGCCCACATCTGTACTAGCCACACTGTTGCCTGAGCGGCATCTGAATTGCTCTGCACATTTTTTTGGGTACTGAAGCTATACTCGGGTAGCTTCAGTTAAATGACACAGCAATAATGACTAATGCACTGTCATTCCCGAAAATGAGATGTGTGCAGGGGAAAGAGGCAGATTCTCCTTAGAAAGGAAAAGCCTAAAACAAAATAAGGTGTAGCAAAGCTCCAGGAACTGTTTGCAGTGGTGTTCTGTGGTCTACAGTGCCCCTGGCTGAGTTGACCCACCCTTCCCTGATCATCTAATGAGAGGATACCTCACTCACTGCCAGGACACTAACGAGAGGTGACCTCTAACCCTGCTTAGAAAGGAAAATAATCCTTGCTCCTCCTGGCAGACAGGACACACATCCTTCTGCTGCTAAAGTCATGCCTGGAGATTGGCCTAATGGGTAAGTTTAATGTGCAGGATACTGCCATGGCTAATGAGTGTGAGGCTCCTGTCTTTTCTCCAGGAAAAGGAATCTCTGAGTGAAATGGCAGAGGAGCTGTATTTGAGACTTTAGGCTTGTCCCTGTTCTGCCACCCAGGGCCAGAACAAGGATTGGGACTCTAATTAGTCACCAATTTCCTTATCCTAAAATAATAACTGAGTTGATCTGTAAGACTTCCTTGCTATTCAGCTACATTCTTTGAACTGAGATTTATTTATAAAGGCAAGGCATACATTTACCTCCAGTGCAGCACAGGCAAATTTGGACACTGATTTTATATTTTTTTTTTCTAACTAGCTCTTGAAATGGATGAACAAGAATGACTTGCAGATTTTGACAAAGTCAGTGCCAGGTATGGCCACACAGTGGCAAGCAAAGCAATTAAGCAGGATGAGGATATACAGTCTCAGCAATGAGAAGGTTCTGCCATGAAAAAGGAGTGTGCAAGTGTTCCAGATACCTTGGCTTAATTGTTTATGAATATTTCTACATATCCTAAATCATCGATATTCACCATAAATCAGGAAAAAACAGTACATGAAAAATAAAAATTCAAGTTTGTATATGTTATCTGACTTTTAGGCCTGCAATAATCCTTTGGGTTTTATTCTTAAGCTGCTTGTAGCAATCATAAAGCTAAATTGTGCTTTAAAATGAAATTTGGCAACTTCCAGTAAAACTTGAGTTACGGATCTAAAAGCCATTCCAAGAACATCAGATTAGTTCTAAAACTATTCTAAAATTGTTGGAGTTGACACCAGCAGTCTGATAAACTGGCACTTTCCAAGTATTAAGCAGAAGGTGGGGGAAAAAAATGGAAAAAACAGTCTGCACTCAGGTTGCAGATTACATCCGTCTACATCTTCCTTGCACCCTTGTTCACCTGGAGAAGAAAAGAGGAGGATTTGGAGTGACCTAATTGTGGCCTTCCAGTATGTAAAGGGAGCCTAAAAGAAAGATGGAGAGAGGCTTTTTACAAGAGCCTGGAGTGACAGGAAAAGGTGAATGGATTCAGACTGGAAGAAGGTAAGCTTAGATTGGATATTAAAAAGAGATTCTTTACTGTGAGGCTAGTGAGGCATTGGAACAGGCATGCCAGAGAAGCTGTGGTCACCCCATCCTTGGAACTGTACAAGGCCAGCTTGGATGGAGCTCTGAGCAACGTGGTCTAGTGAAAGGTGTCCCTGCCCATGGCAGGGGGTTGGAATGAAATGATCTTTAGTGTCCCTGCCAACCCAGGCCATTCTATATTCTACGAAGAGAACCCCAGCTAAGTAGGATGTTTTATTGTCCACGCGTGTTTATCATTCTCCCTCCTGAATCCCAGCTGTGCGTTTTTCCTAGACATTTAAAGAAGGTAGGAAAATGACTTCTGCTTGGATGTGTGCTTCAGGAGCTGAGTAGGTATGGCCAGCCTTGTGGCAGGGCAAACTGCCTGGTACCTTGTAGGTGACTGTGCATGTTGGAAACCTGCGTGCACTTCTGAGGTAACACACCATGGTGGAGTAGGGTTCAGCTAAGGCACCATCCAGCACTCCCAAGAAATGTACACCTTCCCAGAAGACGGTGCCAGAAGAGGAACCATGGCAGTCTCAGCTGAAGTGGGGCAACTTCTCTTCAGCTGCTCTGTTTTCAGACACTCCCTTGCTATTTAGCTTGTGCTCTCACTTGGTGGGTTTCAAACTTCATGAAGAAATTTGGAGAAGTAGCCCAGAAAGAGCCCAAAGCAAATCATGGAGTGGCCCAAATGCCAGGCTCTCCTCAGCAGGAGGCAGGATCATCCCTTGCCATGATCGATGGCCCTGGTGCCGGGGCCAGGCAGAGTGTGCTCTGCAGGGGTCATCACCACACAACACCTTAAATCAACCTGTCTTCCCTCACATTTAAAACTTCCCTTGATTAATGATGCTGAAAACCTGATAAATGAGAATCAGCTAAGTTGTGCATACAGATATCTGGGCAGATTAAATAATTAATCATCCTCTAATTAATAAAGACAGATACTGGCTTTTTCTGAACTTTCCCTCTTCCTCTTCTTGCACAGACTTTCAAAAGGTTTTTGACAAAAATAACTACAGACACCAGCCACTAATCCTGCTTTCTGGGGGAGGGGGCCCCGCTGCTTTATTAATGTGGCAAAATCTGCGCATACATTTGAGCAGTAATGAGATCTCCAGGGCAAAGTATGACATCTGCTCCAGAACTTCTAAAATACAGGTTAATTTACACCAACCAAACCTCTTTGAAGCCAGGAGGTTTGATTTTCACTTGTAGACTTAATGTAGTAGCATCTGACAAGCGTCCAGCCCCCAAAGGCCTTGCCATTACTTAGCACCCAGTAAGTGAGCCGAACAAAGCATTTTATAAATAATAGAACCAAATAATCTGTTGGCAGAGGAGCAGCTGAGTCTTTGGGGCACCATCATGCAAGTGGTCACTTGCCCCAGAGGTGGCCATGCCTGCAGGGATGGACCAAATGCTCTCAATATCGCCATTATTTCCACTAGGAAAATCAAGAAACTCAAGCCCCTGAAGATAAGACGAGACAAATGGATCTAATAGAAAAGGTAAAAGTAGAAAAGGTAAAACTGAAGTTAGAGTTTGTTTTTTCAGAGAAGACCAAGCTGCTTATTTCCCTTACTTTTCTGGTCAAACATTGCATTTCTTGTTTCTTCTGTTGTTTGGGTTATTTTGTTTTGTCTGTTTCTTTTGTTTGCTTGTTTGGGGTTTTTTTTGTTTGTTTTGTTTTGCTGTGGATTTTTAAAGAGAGAAGAAAAATAGCCAAGGTATTACAACAAAATTATCAATGTAGTTAATTTTTTAAAAAATACATCTAGGGATGGCAGGGACCATTTGTGGTGAGCGACGGCAGAACTGGGCTATTTGCTCAGGAGCTCTACAGAAATTCTTCCAAGTGATGGTCTCTTCATCTCTTTGCACCTTCTTGTCAGAGCATACTTATTTGGGACCCCACAGTTCAGGTCCTCATGGAGCTAGAAATGGTCCTTAGGAGAAACACAGCAGAGGCCAAACAGGAATCTAGGTGTCTAACATGAGTTCCAACACCAGTGCCCAACAGAGCCTTTCGCTTTTCTTAAACCAATTTATCTAAAGTAGTTTATCCTTGGGAAGGTTAAGCAAGAACAGTTACACCCAATTAGCATTTGCATGAAGAGATTTCCTACAGGACTCAGTTCTTCAAGCTGAAGTAAAGTTTGTAGTGAGCTCTCAGGGACAACAGTTGAGGCTGACCAAATTCAGACTGCAAGCAAGGATATCACCTTTTTCCTTGTTTCATTTTGCTGGTTATTTTTGATACTATTAAGAAGAATATTTGCTAATATCTACAACAACCTACTAGGGGAATATAGTGACATATTAACCAGCGGCAGATTTCCAAGCAACCCTTTCAAAAAATATATGCCATTTGCTTTTCAAAAGCTATGGACTTGATACAGAAATTACTGGATAATTTTCAGATGCAGAAGGCTACTAATGTTTTCTGGCCCTTGAAATCTATGAACTCCCAAATTTGAATGAGATAAAGCAATTGAAAAACAAAGGCCACTAGGACAGAGAATGAGTCAGGTGCACATGTGTCTTAGACAAATCAATTTATTTTCCCTTGTCTGAAAGGCCCTTCTGACAAATTATTTAATGAGATTATCCTAAATCTTTTTCACAGAAGTCAGCCTCAAATCTGATTTTAGAGATTACCTGCTGCAATAATCCAGACATAATTCCTAAAATGCACTCAGGAGTGCTGGGTCCAGAATAGGACACATTTAGGCTACAGAAGAGCTGCAAATACCCTGAGAGGCTCTGCTCACTGGGAGTCTCTGGGAAAAGGTACTGTCTGTTTTGCACACTTGCCAAACACAAATCAAATATATTTAAAAAAAAACCAAACAAACAACAAAAAACCCAAAAAAAACCCCCAGAGAGCAAAATTAATGGAGCTTTATGGACATTATCAGGAATGCAGCAGGAAGTAATCAAGTACAAGATCACGTTGCTTGTGTGACTGTTGCCATGACATTCAAAAAGCACTTAGTGTTATCATAGACTATGAATATTCTGTTGGCTGATTGATAGTCTGTGGCTTTTTTTCCTTGTAAGCAAATGCAATGACAATATTAAGCAATTACTGATAATGTCACCCAGCTGCTTTCCTGCTGCCTGGGTGACAGGAATTCTGAGCTGCAGAAAAAACAAATTTATTAAAGGATGGAGCATCACCCTCTGCTTGCTGGCGTTGCATTTGACCAGGCACAGCACAGCAGAAGGCTTCATTTACAGCAAATGAAACACATCCTCAGTAAACTTTACTAGAGGAAGTACCATGGGGCTTATTTAGCTCTGATTAGATCAATGAGACTCTCTAAACATAGCAATTAAAAATACAATTGCTAGCAATGTAGCCTGCTTTAAGTGTCTGCATGCCTGAGAAGTTTATACAGGAATAAACTTGTTAAAGTACATTTCCTGATTAGTAAATAATCAATATGCAAGGTACTTGGTAACTTCACATGGAAGAGCAATGGGGGAGGGCCAAATTTTCCTCAGCTAAGTGTTTCACCAGCCTGCTGCCAAGAGCCACTGCATTGGGCTTAATATATGGGTTATTTACCAAATCGTGTCCATCTTTTGCCTTAATTATCCAGCAAGGACTATATGTCCCAGCATGCAATGTCTGACCATGAGCCAAGCTGAATTTTGGGCTTGGATCAAAGACTAAATCTTGGCTCCTGCTGTTGCTGGGTGTGATGGAGTCACTGGAAGCATAATGGGAAGATCTGCAGCAAAGCTTGGTGTGGAATTTGGGATTGCAGTCTTTGGCTACAAACTTGACCTGGATCTGATGGCCAGGACTAAAATATCAGCACCTTATGAAACTACTTACAACACTGAGGACTTGGCAGATACCTCCACTATTTCATGAGTGAAACAGAGGGAGTTTTAGCTGCACTGCTGTGCCAAGGTTTTATTACTTGCCCTGGAAAAAAGAAATCCAGGTCACACTTCAGAGATGCGTAGAGGTCATCTCCTCCCACCACTTGTGCTGCTCCCTCCTCTCACGCATGAGGTTCTCAGGGTAAGAAGATCTGGTCCAAAGTGTGCAGTGTCTCACTTTTATGGCTTGCAGGGGAGGTGAAAGGCTGGATTCCCGCTTGCTGTGAATCTTGTTGCTACACGTGAAGTCAAAGCAAGTATCTTTACACACAATAAAGATTCAAACCTAAATTCATAGGGGTTATAGTCTCTCTAAACCCTATAAAATGTAACAGAGATTAATATTCTGCTCATGGGCTTTTAAAGCATTTTATATTGGGGCTTTTATTTTATTTCACATTAATTTTTATAGGAGGGTTAAAGTAAACCTGTAGCAATAATAGCATTTTCTCTTAAATTTTACAACACTTTGCCAATAAAAATTGGCATTTTCGTATGTGCGGAGAGAAAAATATCAGAGGCTGACAAATTACAAAATGTGAGAGGTTTCACAACAAAAACAGGCAGTAGCTTACCAGCTGGGTAAATCTTCATGACATGTAAAAGATAATTTCAAAAGTAGTGTTTTGAATACCAAACTGCACATGAATCAAGAGCAAAATGCTGTATTACAAAAATAATAATAATAAAATATAGATATATATTTAAAGGCAGATCTAATCTGAGAGATGAGTTCAGGATGTAGATGAATGGAGATTTTGGATGTAGGACACATGGAGATTGTGTCCATATTTGTACACCACCTTCTAAAAAAGTATTGGACAATTGCTGGAAGAGGACAGTGGGAACGATTATGGTTTAGAAAACATGACCAGTGAAGAAAGGTTAAGTGATGTAGGTTTCTGTGGTCCAGAAAAAAAAAGCCTGAGGGGTTGTGAAACAGATTGTCATGGAAAGGTGTAAGATAGGGCAGGGATTAATTACTAGAGAAGGACAATCTACCTTACTCTGCAGGGAGAAATGAAGTGGGCTTAGGAAAACCTCTTTAAGGGTAAGACTAGATGAGCACTGGGAGAGGAGTTGGTTATCCGGGAGTCAAATCTCCTCTTTGAAATATTGAGAATAGTTTGGGCGCACTCAGTGAACAGTGCAAATGTGCCTGTTTTGTGTCCAAGCTTGAGAGCCTTCCAAGACAAATTTTTAAATAAATTTTGCTATATACTGAGAGAGTTTGGCATATGCTGTTTCCTGAGCAGTTTACAAACAGACAGAACTGCAGAATATTCTTTTGAATTCTATTGTGTGTAGGTGGGCAGGTATTACAACTTCAGTGTAGAAAACTGGGGGAGAGAAAAACATAGGTTAAGTAATTTCCCTAAGGCCAAGGAAGCAACAAGCATGTCAGACAAGGTTCAACTGTAAGCATGTCTGCATCCAGCAATCCTTAGAAGCCCACACCCACCCTTTCCATCTCAGAGCATCTACCTTTTGGGGCTCACTTTTCATCTGGCTCTATTTTCATGCAGTTGCCTGGCAGCTTCCTTGTTTTTTCCTCCTGGGCACTTTGCTAGTCACCACATCAATAATTGCATAGTTTGAGTTTGTAGCTGTGTTATGACAGGTGAATACTAACCACCCTCCAAACCCTTCTACCAACGCTCTCCTTAGCTGCATAAGGCATAGGAGTGACCTAAGATTTTGTCCCAGTGAGCAAAAGTCTGCCACCAATGACACCACCAAACCTCCAGTAACACGAGCTGGATCAGCCTGGAGCAGAGTTTGCTTTCTTGCCTGGAAGATGGTCAGCACACGGCAAGAGTGCATGTATCAGTGCTCACTGCCTGCCCAACATGTTCTCAAAAAAATCCCCAGGAAAAAAACCTCCTAGCCAGGTCAGAGTGCCAGTTTCAGAGTGGAGTAAGCAATCTTTAGGACTTGATCTGCTTTCATATGGCATTGGGATAAGGTGAGGGCTGGTGTTCTGTGAGTTCTTGACAAAAAAGGCTACTTGCACTACAAACTCATTTAAAGATGAGAGCTCTGCCTGCCAAAGCAAGAAACACAACAGTGGCATCACTTCAGATTGACAGCCATTGCTTTTTTCTTTATTTCCTTCATTGTTTTTCAATTCACTTAGAAGGCATCCACAGCCTTGAGGGACTAGGAACAATCACATTTAGAATAGCACAGATGTAATTCAATACTTCTCATTTTTTCCTCACTGAGACCTGCTCATTCACTAAAGTATCCTTCCACTATCTTCTGCCTTCCTACATAAGGTATGGAATACACTCACACTGCGCCAGGTATTAATTAATGTCTCGTAATCAGCTGGCTGTAGGACCCCGTTATTACCACAGGTTCTTTTAGAGTCAAGTCCAGAAAATCCTTACGTCTTGTGCTGGGGGATTGATACCAAACCATGGCTGACTCCTGTGTGGAATTACCTCCTGTGAGAGCAATAGCAGCAGGGCAGGCCTTCCCAGGCAGCCCCCGCCCCGCCAGCCCCGCAGCCACAGCTCCTTTGTGCACATGCTGCCACTGGATGGATGCCACGCAATTAAGAGGACGCCCTCGAGGCATTAACATTCCTCGCAGAAGTTTATGGGGTGTTATCCATGGGAGTGTGTTATTTCAACAGCGTCTGTACAAATCTGTGAGGACAACTCAGAGCCGGGCAGGGAGCCAACACAAAGAGGTTTCTGAGGCCACGGTGGAAAACTCTGAAAGCCCCTGTTTGCTGGAAGAAGATGGTGATGAGGCAGCAGGGGGAACTGGTGGTGCTGGACTGGAAAATGGTGATTTCACTTCTGACCTGTTGTCTCTGGGACCTCGACAACAGGGGTTACCCACACTCTTTAGAGTGTTTGTAACTCCTAGTCCCAGCAAAAGGCCCATCAGCTAGACCCCGGTGAAGCCGTGACAAGAAAAAGGGTATCAAAATCTTCATCACTCTTGAGGAGGAACCGAGACACTGAACAGCAAGGACATCACTGTTCTTCAGGGCCTTGGTATCAAACCAAAGAACCCAAACCTTCCAAAAGACCAGAGCCAAGATCTTGCCATGACAAGTACTTCCCACCAGAGAACTTCGGGGATGCAGGGGCCCTGTGGGTAAGTTTTTTGGGCTATCATAGAGACGCTGGCCCTGGGGAATCCATGAGCTGAGTGCCCTGGGATACAACTGCAGCCTCGACTTAAAGTGGGAGAAAGTCTGAGGCTGACATGCTTTGAGCAAGACATCTCGGAAGCAAGAAAATTAGAAAAGATTTGACAGGAAAATTTTAAGCCAAATTTCCACCCTGTGTTGTTCTTAGAGACACAGTGAGTCCCATTACTGTCTGGCAGAAGGATCTTGGCTTCGTGGTCCATCCCAAGCTGTGTCCAGATGGCCCATCTCTAGGACCACCTGGGAGTGGTAAAAGTCTTTGCCTTTGCAAGACTGGCGTGGGTAGGACTGTGTCTATCCTCTTTATCAAAATATTATAGGGAGGAAAGCACTTGGTGCCACTCCTGCCTGCCTCACTCCTACATTTAAAAAGCCACAAAATACATAGAATAAATGAATTAAAAATACTACCCTTTCAGCTGCACTGATTTTGGGAGAATTACACCCTCTCCCACCATTAGTGCATTTATCCACCAGTGCTAAAATGTGTATACTGAGGCTTCAGTGCTGCTGGCTAATTTAGGAGTGTTGGCATCATCATAAAAGGAAGAAAATCGATTCAAATCAAAACCCTACAAACAAACTATGACCTTATTCAAATCAGGAAAAAACCCAATCCCAACCTCTGACAGCTATGGTAGGATGCCAGAGCAGACGAGAAGCCACGCAAGATGTGCAGCATTGATCACTGTGTAATAATGATTTCCCTCCAGCCCGCAGACCCCACTGTATCCTTCACTCTGCATTCCGGAGCACGTCTTGGAGCATCGTCAGGGCTGGGAAGTGACACACACCAGACTTCGCTGGGGGTTGCAGGTTAAGTACTGCACTTAGGTTTTATGGAGCAGGAGAGTAGATAAATTCTGTCAAATTAATGTAAATGCTCAGCAGTAATTTTTGCTTCTGAGAGTCTTTAACCGCTTTTTTAGGTTTTGGAAACATTTCTGAGTTTTTCATTTTGTGAATCGGCATGAATCTCTCCTCGGTTCAGTTTGGTTTGGTTTTGGTCTTGTTTGTTGAATTTACCAGTTATTTGCTGGGATTAAAGTTTTAAATAATTCCTTATTCCTGGTCCTTATTCTGCACCATGTGGAGCATCACACAGACTAAGGAGTGGCCACACTGCTGGCTGAATCCAAACTGGCAGAGTTTCTTCAAGGAACAGCTCCCTCAAGGGTGGTGGTATAACACCAGTTTGCATCACTGACTCTCTGCCCTGCATTTCACTCCCTTTGGGTTTGGTCTTTTCTCCACTGACACTAATTCTTTTACGACATACGTAATAGGCAGTGTAGCTTTATTTCATCTCCCTGTTTGTACTGTAGGTGATATCTCCCAGGGAAGATAAATGATTGAAGCTGATTTAATGGTGCACATGCTTTCCATAGGAGGGAAAAGAAAAGAAAAGAAAAAATGGAAAGAAGGACAGGACAGGACAGGAAAGAAGGAAAGGAAAGGAAAGGAAAGGAAAGGAAAGGAAAGGAAAGGAAAGGAAAGGAAAGGAAAGGAAAGGAAAGGAAAGGAAAGGAAAGGAAAGGAAAGGAAAGGAAAGGGAAGGGAAGGGAAGGGAAAAGGAAACCCTATCTCTTTTTCTTCCCAGATTGAAAAATTTTATCTTGTCTTGAGTTTTTAGGGGGTTTTTTGCATTGATATTTGTTATTTTCCAGCCTTTGGTGGCCTCCCAAACAGCTTTACTATCTTTCTGTGCATCTGTGATGTTCCCATATTAATGTGAGTCATTCCCACCAATAAGCCTGGGACTGAGCTGAGTGTATGAGAAACTACTGTTTATCTCTACTGAGTTTCAGGAGTTTTGCCAGGAAAGACTTTGACCCTATGCTATGCAGTCCCATTCACCTGCTTGTTCTGCTACCTTTTCCTTTTCTTTTTGCTCCATCCAGGAGAAAAGCCAGCTCACTTGGCAAAAGAGGTTTGTTATGTCTGTGGGAGAGGTTTGAAACATTTGGCTGATGTTTCCCCTTGCACTTGCTGAGGCGCCAGAACACTGTTATCACCCATTTAAAAGGATGTTCAAAAAAACCTCAAACCCAGACATATGTGACAAAACTGTGGTCTAAGCCAAAAATAGAAAAAAAAAGTACTTAGAACTTGTAAAGAGCTTGTTGGAGGTTAAAGAAATGCCAAAAAATAGTTCTGTTAAATTTTTTCATCCCAATCTACCTGACAGCCTAGTTTAATAAAAAATGTGGTGTTTACTAATTAGAACATTTACCCTCAACAAGAATGCAAAGATCATCAGCAAATGCACAAAAGTGACTTAAAATAGGGTAATAACTGGCATATGCAGACATTTCTAAAAATTAGTTGCAACACATCGTAAAAGCCACACCCATTTTGTAAAGCTTCACTTACTGCCCTGTCAAGGGGGGGAAAGTAACCAGATTGAGCTTTCATGAAGTCGAAGACATTTATTCCAGGCAAAGCTGGCATAGGGAGATGCAAATGGGAGGACACAAATTCCCTCCCCACCCTCAGCACATGGTTTTCCACAGCGCCGTGTTTTCATTTGTGCATTCAGAAGCTGCCTGGCATTTCCATACAGCCAGTTCAGTCCTGCTCACACCTACTCCCACGGCTGTCTGTTTTGTCAGCCTAGGTTACTCCGAAAAGGTGCAAGGAGAAATGATTAACTGCAGTCAATTTATCTGCAATTCTTAGAGGGAATGAATAAAATTAGGTAAAGTTAAAAATAGCCAGGTGACAGCAGTCATATGCTTGCTGATATTATACACTGCACTGGGGGCTATCAGGGTGAAAAGTTAGAAAAGGCCAGGCATGCATGGATGTTTCATGATGCAATTTTTAATTGCATGATCATATGCTCCCTTCACCCTAACCTCTGCACCCATATTTTTCTTCTTCCTTGTGTGGGGTGGAGCTGCCTTAAGGATGAATGAGGGAAGGTGCCTGCTTTCTAAAGGGCCCCTTGGCATTTGTGGCAGACAGAAGGTGCACGAGGAATGAAGCTGAGGAGTCCTGCAGAAGGTGAAGGAGTCTTTGGGTGGAGATGTTTGGTGATGAGTGATTCATATATCCCAAACTTTTACTAATGATCCCTGTCATCTAAGCTTTATTTCTGGGTTTCTGAGAGTCACCCCTGGCAAATGGCTTGAAGAAAGCCAGGACTCTACCAGAAGCAAATGGTGAGGGACACAATGAACACAGAAAGTGCTGTATGATGTTGAGGATACAAAAAAATCAGAAAAACTGAAAGAGACCTTTAATGATTCCTTCATGGCTCAATTCTACATCAGCTAAATAAAGACAAACCAGAGTATGATTACAGGTTTTGATGAACTTTGATACTGTTGTAATTAATGTTTCAGAAAAAATACTCAAGAAAATGAATAATTCTGTTTTCAGGACAGTATTCAGTAAGTAAGACCTAGGGCTATTCGGTAGGAAATGAGAAGAACACAAAATAAGGAATAGCTGCTCATTATCTGAGCAGTGTCCATCTTATGCAGGAGACAAGAAGAAACCCATGGAAAAAACATTTGTGGGACTGCATTTTTAGATGGGACAGGGCTGCAGGGATGTCCCTTGCTCTAGTATTTCCCAACTTTGCATCTTAATGGTGATCCCTCTTTAAAAAGCAGCTTTACACGTGTGCATCTTACCCCCCACATCCAGCTGGGACATGGGCTCTGGGCTGAAGGGGGTTTCTATGCCAGGGGCACAAGATCTTCACCTCATCTCTATGCCTGACTCCAGAACTTCCCTGCTTAATCCTGGTTGCCTCTTCTCAAACTCCTTTCTCCAGTTCTAATCCTCTGTTCACACCCTCCCCTCCTCCTAGATTGTTTATTCCAGCTCAGATTGTGTTTCTCTTCCACTTGTGCCTTACTTTCCATACTGCGGCAGTGCCAGCAGGGATCCTGGGGATGCAACATGGGCTTCCTGTCCCACATACTGGGAGTTACCAGTCTAATCCAGGACATATCCTGGCTTAAGCTAAGATGAGCTGGTTCTAGCCGAGGTGTTTCTCAGACATCTCTACAGTACCAGTAGAAGTGCCACCCAAATAGCAGTGAGGGTGTGAGCACTGAGGCCCTGGTGCCATGGAGAGGTGTCTGATGTTATGAAGACACACTGAGTCTCTCCTCTCACCTCATCTCTCTCTAAAGACCACAATACATTAGGGGAGGGGTTGTGCCAGCCCTAATGAGGCTAAATATTGCCTTATTTGTGCCATATAATTCTTTGGCCTGATCATGGAATATTTACTGAAAAGATTAGTCTTAGAAGTAATTAGTCTTTCTGGAAAATAATATCAGAGGCACCAGATAATACTCTAACTCCTTCTATCCAAAACAATTTAATCTCCTCTAAATGAAATCCATTTTTCTAAAGAAAAATGACTTCCACAGTATTATTCGGAATGTGGCCATGGAGAGATTCAACTTAGATGAAGCAGTAATGATTTCACCTAACACTGTATTTCAACTCCTAAGCTACTAGAATTAATTGAGCGTGTAATTAAGGAAGGGTTTTCTTACCAATATGATCATGCCTATAATTAAAATCTCACACAAATGTGTATGTGGAAGGATAGGGCAGGGCAGAGCAGAGCAGAGACCAAAGTGTCTGACAGGTTTACATCAAAGGAGCCGAGCTCCTGCAGCTCTGAGCCAGAAGGAGGGGAGGAAGGGAAGACAGGACTGGCTGATAACTGACTTGATATATTGTTTTTGACCTCCTGTCTTCAAAGCCCTGAGTGGTTTGAGTGTTGTCTACCTGGGAGATGGCTTCTACCTTTAATGTTCCTTCAGCACAGCCAAGCTTTGCAAGCGTTTGTGCTACCAAGAGCAGAAGAGTGATGATACCTGCCTGTTTTCAGAGGGACTGGAATGGGTTTGGCTGCTGCTTTGGGCTGTGCCTCATCAGTGCTGTGGCCCAGGGGACCCCATGTCATGTCATGAGAGCCACCACTCTCCTCTGGTGTTTGTTGCATGGGGGAGCCATGAACAAGATTTTGTAGGGGAAAAAAAAAAAGGAGTGGTTCATTTTTACTGCTGATATTGATACTGCATTTACTACTAAATCAGCCTTAAATAGCTATTCAGCCTGTCATGTGGGACCCAAGTCAATGGCTTTGCCTCAGAACCGCTACATTTAGGGAGATTTTCCTGTTCGGAACATGGGGAGACGCTGAGTGCTGGGAAGCTGCAACAGAGCACTGCCACAAGACCTGAGCTCCTGCACAAAATGAACAAGAGCTTTCCCTAAAAACCCCCAAACAAATCATCAAAATGGGGACTTGGAACTTGAAGAGGAGATTGAGCCCCTTAGCTGGTCTGCCATCTGCTGTGATACCCTGTGACTGTATAAGGAAAGGGGAAATCCCTCCCTCACAGGATAACCAAGCCAAGGACCAAGCCACCAAGGAAAATAGGTGTGGATGAATGTTTCATGAAAGAAGCCACCCTGAGCAGGAAAACTGCTCTCTCATTTGTTTGATATCTGCTGTGGTCAGGGAAACAGGACTTTGTATGTTTATTGACATGCTGTAATATGTTTATAAATCACATCAAAAAGACACCTGTATCTGTTCTCTGGTCTCCCCTGAACTGGAGCAACCTGAATCCCTCATTGGGATTTTTGTCTTGCTGGCTGAATCTCAAATGGGGTGAGAGTTTTGGTCTCATAGATTTGGTGGGGTTTATTTTGCAATGTAGATAAAGTAGACGCGCAGGAGAAGTTAAGGTACGTTAGATGTGCGTTCTCAGGAAGAAAGTCCACATGCCCAGCTGCACACACATTTTACATTTATTTAAATCCAGTAAAATGCTATAAGAAATAGCTGACCATTACTGAAGTCCGTGCTGGGATGCTTAGAGCTATATTGGTATGGCTATGGATCAGACATTTTTTACATTAAATCAGCATCATGCAAGTGCTTTATTTCCTTCTGTATAGTCCCAAACATTAAACATATGCAGTCCCTACCAACACTGCCTTCAAAATGATCTAATATATCAGGCAGACATGCAAGAGATCTGTTTTCCTCCATAGCCAACTACCAGATTGGCATTTTGGGGCAACCATCATTTTTTGCTTCATAATCATCTCACTCATAGCTTTCTCATTTTTTCAGCTTTCCCACATTTGCAGCAGTTAAGACTTTGTGACCTTCCCCAGGGAATGCAGTGTGATTCACAGCTAAAGAGTGGGTGTCTCTGTCTGAGTTCTGCTTTTGAAAAGGGTGGCAAATTGCCTCACCAACAGCTGCCATTAAGTAAAATACTTAATGAAATGGCTGGGAAGATGAGTGCTCACCAGTGTATTTTCTCTGCACTTCCTAAAAATGCCCGTAACCCACACACTGAGCTAGCAAGCTTTATGCTCTTAGTGCCATCATCATCAGCTTTCTTCCCTCCAGTCCGTGCCTTGCTATATTGCATTTTAAACATTATTATTAATTATTTTTATGTTGTTATTGCTATGATTGCTAGTATTAATTTCATTTTAGTACCTCTGTGGTCTTTGCATAGCCCTTCAGTGTGCTTTTCTGTGAGGTCCCTTGGAAGCCAAGAGAAGGTCCTTGGGTACTTTCAGGCAACCTCAGCCACATGACGGTTTGGGGAATGTAAGACCTTCCTGGGCACCTCTGCTACAGCCTGGGTCTGCACAGGCTGAGCAAGACATGGGACAGGGATTGTGTTCTCATGATCCAGCACTAAACATACAAGTCCCTGTGCTGGATTTTGATCTCCCAGTGCTCTGCAATGCAATTCCCGCCAGCAGCACAGTGTCCGGCTCCTGCCCAGGATACACAGAGTTTCCTTTCCCTGAACAGTAAATAACCCACTCCTGCTGTGACTGGGCACAAATGCAGGGCCCAGTCAGGCATGGAGCTGACTGCTCTGCTGCAAAGCACAGCCGGGGAGAAAAAATAACCTTTCGGTTTTATGTTCAGTGATATATTGTCTTTAAATCTGAATGGGTTTAGGAAATGTTACAGAAGAGAAATGGCTCTGCTTTTCCAGAGGCATAATGATATGGTACAGTTGTTCCAAAGCCAAACTCTGCTCTGAGTTATGCCCCTACATCCTCTCTCCCAGGTATTTATAAAATTATGATTACCAGCAGTAGACATAGGACTTCATTATTTCTTGAATTGCTTCTCTTTTTAACCATCTAAAAGCTCAGAGAATTACATATGGCCTCATTAACCTCTGTGTCAAACTGATAATAAGGCAGGGAAGGAGGTGCCCCTTCAGCTGCTCGACAGCCTGTGCAGGGGCCCTGTGGAAGGGCTGCTGAGGGAACACCAGCACCTCCCAGTCCCTGCTGCGAGCCTCGTGTGTCTGGGTGGTTGCACAGGAACCTGAAATGTTGTGTTGGTGTGCTCACTGCCCATGTGAGGTTACTCCATCTGAGAGATCAGAAACCCCAGAAATAAATGGCTTTGGAAATATCACTCTGTGTCATTAGCACTGGCGTGTGTCTAACTTGATGGGATACTCAAAATGGGAGTGAAAAACACAGTTGTATCAAAACAGGGATCTGAGACTCCATAGGAGCAGCATGAATACTTTCGGAGGGATGGGGGCAACTTTTGTCTTTCGGTCTTTTGGTATTCTTAAAAACACCAAGACTGGTTTCACAACATACGCAAAGGAATTATTCTGCCTCTTGGCTTCTACAAGAGTGCTATAAAGTGATTTTAATACGCATATCTGTCCAGACAATGCAGGATCCTAGCTTGAAGCAGGACAGCTTGCAAGATTAAAGTTTAGAATCTGTTCAAATGTTTTGCTGCATGCAGCTGCACAAAAAACCTGCTTATATAAACTTCTTTTCAGCGCCATCCAAGAAGGGCGAAAGAATACAGCAATCCACAGGTGTAACCCAGACTCCAGACTCTGCTTTCCCAGGGGTAATTTCCCCTCCTGGTTTCCTCTCCTGATGATCTCAAAGGCCAGCTGTCACAGTCTTTGCTATTTGGGATTCTCAGGGTACAGTGTACTTCCCAAAATTTCTCTGCTTTGAGCCACTGTGAACTTCTTCTCTAAGTAAGGCACAAGGACAACTCAACCATTCACTTGGAGAGATCCAGCGGTCAAAAACTAAGTGGCCTTGAAAGCGGAGCCAACAGGGTTTAACAAACCAACGGTAGCACCATGGGAGATTGCTAATCCCCAAAATCTACAATAAACAGATAAAGTTAATAAGATTCAATAAACAAGAACAGCCCCATTAATGCTTAAAGAGCACTATCTAAATACTACCCGCATTATTTACTGAGTTCCCTTGCTGAATTCGCTGTACGCAGGAACACTCAAAATTCATTATCTTTGGATGCAAAGCTTAGTAAATTCGACAGTAATTAATTTCCATTTACCCTCTGCGTGTGTTTCTGAACAGACGAAAAGTTCATTGAAAAAGTTCTTTCAGCCACTCTGAAAGAGGAACAGTGCTTTGATAAACAAAAAAGCACCAAACACAGGCTTCTGAAAGGAAAATAGAGCAGTAGCCAGTTCTGCGTGGTTTGAGCCAGGTGCTCATTGCAAATTCAGTAGCATGCACTGGCAAGTGTCAGCAGCAGAGAAACTGAAATTACTGAAATTCTTATGCCAGTGTAATTTGCTGAAGGCGATGCACTGAGGGTTAAGGCAAATTGTGCATGTGTTGAGGATTATAAAACAAATTAAAATGGAGGCTAACAAAAGGAGTGCAATATTTATGCATTTCTTCATTCTTTTCACTTCGTGGTACTCAATCAACTTCACAGTCTCTTAAGGTGGCATGGGGGCATTGCTATTGTGTACATTCATTTGCTCTGAAAATGGGGGCTCAGACATCCTAGGCTACAGAATTTAACTGGTTCTGGTAATATTTATAAGTATCTCCATTAACCTACCAAATATTTACATCCTACCATTACTTCTAATCAAGTGAAATTTAATCATCAACACGACAAAATGCAGTAACTTTCCTGTTCAGTGCATTCTACTTATCTGCTTCAATTCTGATATACCAGCCCATTTTACTATGTATTCCCTCCCTTTCCCTTGAATTCTTTCATCTGTGCACTCTGGTTATACAAAAGCAGAAATGTTTTCATCAGCCACAGCTTGCTGCAGTGGAGTCCATTACACAGTGTAATGTGCTTAATGTATAACACCCAGTTTACCAAATATTTCAAAGAGTTTCTAAAGTACTCACTGAATGATCACCCAGCATGGCCCAGCAACCAAATGGGTTATTACCATGTAGAATGAGAAACAAGTCCTCTATGAAATATGCTCTTGGTTGTGGATTGCCAGCCCTCTGCTGGCAAGCCCTGCCATGGAGCTGGTTGGAAAAGTGAGGACATTGTGTCCACGTCTCTGTCCAGTGTCTCAGCTCCAGCCCTCCTGCACAATAACTGGACTTTTTTGTGCCCACCTGTCCCTCTGTCAGCTCTGACATGGAGTGACAACCTCTGTGAACAACAGGAACCAAAGAGCTGAAGCAATCTTACTTTCAGTTGTCACCACGAGATTCATCCAAGCCCACCTGCAGGGATTTAGACCTCATTTTAATTTCAGGGACCCTTGCATTTGGCTATGAGGGGCACATGTAGGCTCTCCTCACCCGCTGGTGACAGACTGTGAGAAGTGCCTGCAGAGTCAGATCTTGCTTCTACTTACCCATGGAAACCAAGAAAATTGTTTGGTTTTAGTTTTCTGTCTCGATTTGAGCAGGCTAAATAGAGCTGCTTGGGATTCAGGATAAAACTGAGCCTTTATTTGCATTTCACAGTGGTAGGGAGATGTTTTCACACAGGTTCAAGTCTTGGAGCTCTCAGATGCTCCAGGCTCTTTCCAGGCAGCTCTGCCAGAAATGACCAGAAGCCTACTGTCCTTCATGTCACTGTACAAACCAAAGGACAAAAAAACTTCTAACTAGCCTCCAACAGTTTCAGCCTTAGTGTGAAAGAAGTGACAACAGATGGGATCAGACAGATGGGGGAATAGAGGGGGAAACGAGGCAGTATTAGGGAGTGTGACAGGCAGGGGGCTCGGCACATCGGCAGCCTCACTGTTGACAAGTTTTTTTGTGTAGCCATCACAAATTAAGATTGTATTTGGGGAGTTAATAGATTTTACACTTGATTTTCTGGCAAGGAGCAGGAAGCCACTGCCAGCCATGTAGCATCTTGGAAATGAGATTAGTTTTCAAATCTATTGAAGTGATTATGTGTTGTTATTTCTCTGAAAGGTAAAGATGTAAGGGCCAAATCCTGACCTTTATTTCACAGACTCTATTTGAATATCTCCATCAGCTGCCAGGGAGCTACTCCAGATTAACAGCAACGTAACACCAACGTCAGGATCTGGATCTTCCAGAGAGTCCCGCTGATCTTACATCATTGCAATAGCTGATTTAAAATCACATTTCTTTGCCTTGAGAAGCTTTTCCCACACACAAAGGAGGTCAGAATCTCTCCCTTTTTTCTAATCTAAAGGATCTAAAGGATCACGTCTGTATTCCCAAGCATGTTATTCTATAGGATCAATAAATAACCTGATAGTGGCAATTGAGATTACACTTCATGGATGGCGTTATTAGGATTTACATTCCAACTACGAAGCAGGTCAGATGAACAAACAGAATACCCAGTCTTGGACCACTTCCCTTACTCTACTCTGTCATTTTTATAGCTTCACACAGGCTGCAGGTGCTGATACTACACACGTCTGACTGTAATCCACGCATCAGCCTGAGAGCACACCAGTCCTGGGAGAGACTGCCTCCAGCAGTCATTTCAAGCCTGGTTAGAGGAGCAGAATGGAAACATCAGCAAAAGCAATGAAAGTTATGTTTTCTAATAATGGAAATGAGATGGAAACGTTGGGCAGCAGCTAGGGATTTCCTCTATTATCTGATTTTTAAAAAATAATACTGAGATATGCCTTACAAAGCTTAACATTAATATATGTATTCCTCAGTAATGAGAGATATGAATGGCTGGGTCTATAATCCCTTATAAATCTTTCATTCTAAAAACTGCCCATAGCATTGTTCTTGGTAATGGAGAGCTATATGAAGTTGGCAGGTTCTTTTTTAAATTATCAACTTACTGTGCAAGACAAAAAAAACTGAATTAAGGTGGAAAAAAAAAATTACTCCCCTGGAGAATTGCAGTGCAGACATTTGCCAGCAAATTATTTTTATTTAAATCACTTTTCTTGGTTTTAATATTGAAAAGACTTTCAATCATTGAAGAGCCTTTAATTTAGGATAGTGGATGGCAGGGATGTAATTGAGGAGACCAGACTAGCTAATCTGCTGCAGCACAGGGGATGGACCAGCCAATTTCTCAGAATTTTTCCAAGTCTGGCATTTATAGAAAGCAACTCTTGTCTGACTGCCCCTTCAAAACTGTTTGCATCTATGACATACAAAGATACCCTGTTGCCAGCAAGAATTGCCACTGAATTCCAATTCTTCAGTCTTGAGATAAAATACAACAGAGTTGGATTGAATGTGGTGATGGACTGAAATTAGAAGGATTTACCCAAGGCAGTTGCCACATGGGATGGAGGAAGTGACTAAATAAAATACAATCAGGATTCAGTCTATCCCTCAGGACCACAAAGAAATAATGGCACTGGAAGAAAATTTACAAACTAAATCATCACTCTTTTTTCTCTGGCTTTTCCCTGCTGGAATTCAAGTTTCTTTAATAATGAGGATTACTGTCAAACCTTTAAAGAGAGTTGGGAGTGTGAAAAGGCAGCAGACAAGTGCAGCAATTCCTTAGCTCTGCACACTCACTCTCTGTTACAGCTTTCTGGTCCGGGTCCACAACAAGAGGTCTCCCACCCTGGCAGGGTATTTGGGCACAAAATCACCCACTTTGCTTGTCCGTGCCTCCCTTGCTGCTGCAAACAGCCCGCTGGGGTAGCCCAGTGTCCCCATCTGGACCTGTGCCGCAGGTACGCTTTCCCCGACCGGCTCCCCGGGGAGCCCGCACAGACACACAGACACAATGAGAGCCTCCAACTGGAAATTCAAACAAAAATATGGCTGTCTACTCCAAAAGGCAAACTCATCTACAAAGGTCATCTCTGTCGAGGAAGAGTGATGCGTTACTCCCCTCTTGGAGGCAACTGCTGTCGCTCCTCTGGCGAGTTACATTCACGAGCATAGTTTTGAAAAAGAAGAAAGAAAAAAAAAAAAAGAGAGAGAGGAAAGAAAAGAGACAAAAGCCCGACAAGCCCCCTATTCACAGAGCTAGCCCCGCAACTCCCCTTCCCCTCGTCGGGTAAATTGAGCTTCAAAAGACATTAACATCTTTCCTTACCTTCGTTCTCATCGGAGACAGAAGCCCTTCCATTTTGGTCCGATCCTCATGCCAATCCTCGTCCCCCAACTTAGTATCTCGTGCCTCTCTCAAGCATCCCACACGAACAAGAGCATGTCAGGGACCGCCAGCGACACCCTTCACGGGAGCCCAGCCAGCTGCCAACCTGCCAACTTGCGATCCTCAGCGGCGCGGAGCACCGCTCCTGGAGAGACCTTCCTCCCTCTGCCTCCTCTCTGGCTCTCTGTGCATAATCTGCCCGCAGCTATGTTTGCACCATCGCGGCTGACAAACGATCCCTGCCTTACGTAATGCATTCAGCACAGGACGGGCGATCCCAGCCCAGCCGCGGGGCTCCGGTCGGCGGCAGCGCTGCGAAGGAAGGTGTGGGACCCTGCCCTGCCTATTGTGCCGCTGGGGCTGATCTGCCAACCCTGCCGAGCGGGGCTGATGCTCCGCCACTCTCCCTGCTAGCCAGGAAAGCACCGGGAAAACTTCGTCACCGTGGAAGATCGTGGATTCCCCGGGACTGACTTAAAAGGGTGTAATCCTCATTCCAAGCCTCAGCCCAGGAGGTTTTCCCTGCTCGGGAAACGCCAACAGTTGGAGCAGCGTTTACTGTCAGCGAGTGACCAAACCCACGCTGAAAGGGAGTTCCTGTCAATTGTCAGCCGGGAATTCAGGGAGAGAAAGAAAGGAAAGCGCACTAAACAAAAGGAATATATTCCTGCAAAGTTGCTCAGCAAAAGATACTCCCTGAATGCATTTCTATTAGTATTTTAATTCAGATCAGAGCGTGCCTTTGTGGAAAATTCCCTGATTGCTCCTGCTTTATGCATTTTGCTTTCCATCATGAAGAGATGCTAGGACTGAATCTCTTCCAGACAAAAATCCAACTAAAAAACGAGCTTCACACCTATAAACACACCAGTGTTCAGTCCACAGGACCAGACCAGACCAATCCAATGTAAAACCCTTTTGAAATGCCATCAAATGAGCACAGCTGCCCATCAGTGCTTGCAAGGTCAGCTCCCCCCGGGGCCACCCCACTTCCTAACACAAACACAAAAAGGAATCCACTTCCTCAGCCCAGGGGATAACCTTCCACATACCAGTATCCAATTGCTGTCCAAAAGAAAAACTAAAAACCCTGTTACATCACCAGAACTCGATTTTCAGTGTTAGAAAAATCACTGTCAGTCTGGTTGGAGCATATTACAGGTGGAAATTTCTAATGCCTTTTAACACCAACTCTTAGAGCCAAAAGCTACATGCTCAGGGACACTCACTGTCTGATTCTTGCACTGAGCTGGGTCTGGTTAACTCCTGAAAATACCACATGTTCTCTGGATGATGATGGGGATTCACCTCAATTAGCTTTCACCATCTGAAATTCTGCTTTCTGGTCCAAGCCAGCCACTGAGGCTCCTGCCAAACCAAAAGGAGAGACCAGTTCCTTCCCAAAGTGAACGGCTGCTCAGAGCAGGGACCGTCTCTCACTCCACGTATCCTTCACGCTCAGCCCAGGCTCGTGGAGGCTACACTGAGAGGGAGAAGGTGCAAAGGAAAATGTTCATGGTGGTGTCATGGTTGGTTCGTGGCATCCCAGGGTGCAAAGCCTGGGATGAACCCAGAGACAGACAAGACTCCTGCCTGTCAGGCCCCAGCAGAACTTCTCCAAGACAGTGATACATATGAGGCTGTTCAACCCCACACATCCCTTTTCCTCTCTATCTCTTCCAGTCCTTTTGACCATGTAGATATTGCAGTTTAAGGCCATTTTCCATATTATTCTTTACAGGGTAAAAACAGGGAGGGGAGGTGCCCCCTACAGTGATTAATATTAATTTCAAATATAATTAACTGTTCTCAGCCAAATTCAGGTTCTTATCAAATGTGAACGAATCTCATCATGTCATGCTGAAGGCAGAGATAAGTTTTCCAGAGCTAAAGAGACTGTAGAGAGCTGGCAGGCTCATCTGTTACTTGCTGGTTGTATATAAATGTGTTTTGGTATTGGTATTTACAAGACTTTAATAAGACTCAAATAAATGGCAGCAGGAATTCCAGACTCCAGTAAGACAAGGCCGTTGTGATTTTTCTGCCGTGCAACATTGTGCCAGGCTCTGATGAGAGGTTTACAAGTCTGTCCATCTGTGAAACATCATCTTGTCCAAATCATCAGGGGAATTTGAATGTCCACAGCCTCAAGAGGAACGTAAAGAGAGAGGAGCTTTTGAGTATTTTGGAGATGTCAGGCCAGGTGGTCAAGATTTAATGCCATTGATAATGTGGATGATGCACCTATGGCAGCGTATGAATGCCCAATTCTCTTAAATCTCAGCTCTGCTTTGAACTAGGCTAAACCACAGTGCCTCATGAGCTTCCCTGTGTTATCTCTGTTTACAAGCAAAGAAAAAAAAAAGGCATTTCTCCTAAAATCCAAAAGAATAATTCAGTCTGGGACCAGAAAAGCAAGCTGGGGCCTTTCTGGTTCAGCAGCACGCAAAGCCTCTCTGATCGGAATGATTTGGGAATTGTGCTGATACTGCATGAGTCAGAGCAGAGCCCAGCTCAGCAGGATGAGCAGGAATGGGGAAGAGTATGGTGCTGTTTGAGCAGCACCCGTGGCTGTGAGCGAGCAGTGGTTCTCCCCATCTGGGGAGCGCAGGCTGAGACCCCCAGCTGCATCCCAAGGATGCTCTGGGTCCCTGGGCAAGTTATCAGCTCCTGCATGGCATTACCATGAGCCACAGCTGAAGCAGTGTGTGACAGTCTGCTCACATCCACCTTCACCAGTGGGGCCAGGGGACCCAAGTGGTTCTGCCTGTGTGTAATTTTCTCTTGGCTCCTTGCAAAGCCTGGCAATTTCCTCTAAGAGCTGGGTGGATGGGTATTGTGCATCACATCATCCTCCTCTCAAACTCCAGGCCCCAGGTCAGACTAGAGCTGTACTAACACCTAGGCAGATGCTCTGCTTTAGCCTGGGCAGCCAGCAGCCTGCTCTCCTTGTGCTACAGGAGCAGGATGAACGCTCGGTGTGCTCCAGACTGTCTGCAACCCCTCCTTCACATTCAGAGTAGTAATTTTACAACTGTGGGAGCCAAGGAAGTTTATCTTCACTTTAAAATGAGAGCTTTGGTTGCTGTAGCTGGGGAAGCAGTGCCCCAACAGCATGTGCCATGGCCTGACACCTCATTCCTCTGCTGGGCTGCGACTCACAGCAATGCTGAAATTACTGCAGACTCGTTCTGCAGCCTCTGCTCCTGCGATTTCAGATCAAAGGCACTGCAGAGGCAAAAGGAGCATGTGAATACTTGCATCCTCATTCTTTTTCTGGAGAGGGGAGCAGCATTTGACTCAGATCCTGGGCAGCTACACCCAGCATATCTCAGGTTCTCCATCTGTAGAAGAAGGGACCAACTTGTCTGGTTTGCACAGGTGTTGCAGAGGCTCATCCTGTCCTGGATTCAAACCACCATATCCTAGAAGATGGGAGTATAATCACCCTTGGCTCCTTAACTAATTATGGGAGTGAGGAACCTTGCAATCCCCTCATATATTGTTGTAATTTAGATGTCTGCTGGACTCCAGACAGCAGACCAAGGCAGATGTCTGCCTGGAACCTGGTATGTCCTACCTGGCTTCAGCCTTGGAGCCGCATCTCTTTCTAGGCTCTGCTGACTACCTTGACAAACCTTCATGGACCAGAAAGAATGAAGAGATTCTTCTGATATTTAGTCAAGTAGGTGTAAATGGCTGAATTTAGCTGCCTGACTCTGGAGTTGAATCTTGCCCTGTGTACTCAGTAGTAGGAAAAATGGCCCCAAAAATCCTTATGTTCCGTGTCAGTCCACTGGCTGAGGGTCCTTGAAACAGCTGAACTCAGTGGTATGTATCTGAGCCCTGTTTTCCTCTTGTTCACCCTTTGTGGGTGCATCCAAGCTGGGATAAAACTCTGTAAGCTGAACACTTCCTAACCTCCGGGGTGGGGATGCCAACACAGAGCCAAGTTGTGCTGCCTGTACCAGCCCGGAAAAACGGAGGGAATTTGGATTTGGACCTAGTCTCCACTTCTCTGTGATACAAAAAGCTGCCATCTCCTCCTGCCTTCCGCCCCCCAGAGCTGCCCGTGACAGGGACAATGGACGCCGTGGCAGCGCAGCCTACCCTGCATGTGTGCCCCTGGCCGACCTCGCCACTGGTCATTTCATTCATCTAACAAAAGGTAGCATCGCGGTGTTGCCATGGGAACGCCCCGCCAGCTGAATGGCTACAGCATCCTATAAGGGAGGGGAAACATCCCAGTCACACACCAGGGCTGTGCTGAAACGTATCTTATATTTAGAACAGGCAGTGCGGGGAATACTAATGAATATTTAACACTCGGAGTGCCTTTCTTGCTTGGTTTTTTGGGGGTTTTTTTTTGTTTTGTTTTTTGGGTTTTTAAAATTTTTGTTGCATACTTCCCATAAGCACAACATTTGGTTCCAAATGGTATGCATACTATTGCTACTGTGCTTCTCTCATCACTGCTTCTCCAGGTTTCCCTTGCTTTTCAGGAAAGCAAGCTTTTCATGGGTTACCTAAAAAGGGAAAAGGTTTGCTTATGCTCTGCAAGAACCAGTCTCTTTTAGGGATTTCTTCATTCTCCCCACCCCCCCGCACCATTAAAAATATCTGCTTTCAACAAATAACTCCCTGTGCTGCAGAAAATAAATGAATTAATCAATCAATCTAACTTTCATTCATTCATTCAGGAAAAATACACACCTGAAAATGTCCTGAAATTCCTTTCTTCTGTCCTTTCCCCTAAATGGTGAGCAGAGAAAAAAAAGGGGTCTAACCACCCAAAAGCCCAAACTATCAATAATTTTATGTGCCTTATTATATGATACATTTTTAAAAAGGCAAAGGTGCTAGATGTGCTGGTGAGTCCCACCTGCTACTACTCAGGTTGTGCAGGCAGATTTGGCACCTTCTGGTGACGAACGAGCTGATTTTTTTTGAGGATGGCAAAGGAAAGTGAGAACAGCAGTGGCTGGGGTGGCATGGGGAAGAGGTGCCCACCCATGTGGGTGCAGCTCACAGCACTGCCAGCCTGGGGACTCCCATCTCCAGAGGCACCAGGACGATGCAGCCTGGCACAGACTGTGGGCTGTGCTGATGGCTGGGTGCATCCTCTCTGGGATGGCATTTCCTCTTCAGTCTCCTCTTTAGCTATAGAGGAAGTTACAAACAAGGTTTAAAAAATGTGATGTATCACATTTGTATCATTCTGAAGCAATCTCCTGGCATATATAAAGCTTTGTTCTCAAAAAGGCCAGATTCACAGCAATCATTTTAAGAGTGAAATGTGCTCTTTTCACTAGCCAGTAGCGAGGCACTGGACTATTTTTTGAGCTTAGCAGCCCTGCAAAAGCTGTTGGGATCCTGAAAGCTTATCTATGTGCTTCCTGCTTGGTACCGCGCCAAGGCACCAATGATAGAGGCGCAATTCAGCTGGCAGCTTTGTCAGTGATGCAAAGGGAGGAACTGTGCTGTACTGGGCGTGTTGCTTTGGCAGCACTGAGAAACTGGAGCTGTGTTTATTTGTTGCTGGTTGTAGGGTGTATTTTCAAAATGGAGAAAGGTTTTCCTCTCCAAGATTGCCAGTGCAGTCCTTTGAGATCTGCTCTGTGTGTTCAGAGGGAGAGGGACTCGCCTCTGAGGAGGGTAAGAGGGGACACACCCCTGCTCTTTGCAAGCTGTTCCACAGATGCAGCATTTGCATGAGTAAGTGCTTTCAAAATCATTTGCCACTTACCCTTAGATGGCACCAATTCCAGTAAGGGCTAGAAATATGAGTTATTTTACTGCAGTTCATCTTTAAGGCTCCAATGACCTGCTTTTTCCAGAAGAGTTAGGCTTTTTCCACAAAAGCAAAAGCAATATGATGAATAATAAACTGCCAAGGTATTAATAAGACTGATTTAGCTGCCTTTCAAATCTGGAAGGCAGACATAAAAAGTCATATATGAACACTATAGGTCATTATACAAGTCTGAGAAGACTGGGTTACAGCAAAGCCAGTTCAGCATCCTGCCCTGCTTGGCAGGACCATCAGGGTCTGTCCATCCTCCTCCAATAACTGAAAGGCATTTATCTCTATGACACATCAATGATCTCAGTCATTGTTATCATGATTCCTGTTAAGCCAGTGTGGCAGTTTAGGAAGGAAAAGCTGCCTCTCTACCACATAAATAAACCACCTCAGTAGAGATGGGAACTGCTGTGTTTGAAGAAACAGATTCCCAGGATCAGGCTCTGGCTCAGTGGCTTGGGCAAGGATCTGTCTACCTTCTTTTTTCTTGCCTCCATCCTGGCTCACTGGCACTATCTGTAGATGCTTTGAGGATCTACAGATGAAAAATGGGAGTTGTAGAGATGGGTCTCACAGACTCAAACTGAGAATTGCTGTACAAAATTTCTGCCCCAGCAGAGAAAATGGCCCCTGGTTGTCCTGGCTCCCAGTAGGTACAACCACGAGACTGAGCATCCTTCTTAGTCTTCTGACAAAACATGTGCTAGAAATATGAAGGGGCTTCCTTCCCTAAATAGCAACTGAGCCATATTTTCCTTTTGCTTCTAGGTATATTTGCTGTTCTGGATGTTAACAGTCAAAACACACACAAAGCCTTTCACTAGAGCATTAGGTCTACGTATAGAGTTTCAAGAGTCAGATGATTTATTCATCCACTTCAGTAACCATTCAAACAGGGTATTATGTAGAAAGCAACGAACACCGAGTGTTTGTGTTTGGTTTGCAAGAAGAAATCAACAGAACAGGATAACAGAAGCTGCTTTTCCAATTTAAATCACTCCAATCCCATCCCTGTCAATATCTCTGTCAAATTAAACACCCTTTCCCAAAGCTACAACCCCACTAAAGCACAGCTATTATGCTCTCAGTTAGAAACCTGATTATAGCCACCTCATGTCTGTAAAAACACAACCTGTGATGCAAGGTGACTCCCAGATATTCTGCAAATGCTCATAAATGCACTTGATGTTCTCTGGACACGTCTGTGTGTGCTGGAAGAGGAGACCAGCTCTCACAGGGCAGACAAGGCATTAAGAGAGAAACAGCCATTTTTCTGAAGTGTAATATTGTTACAACTGTGCAAATCCTGGAGAGTGGTATTTTGGCCTGGGGAAGAGGAAAAAAGGAGGGAATGAACAGAACGGCTTGGCATAAGGCAGAAATTGAGGACAGGGTCAAGGGGTTGACAAAGTACGAAGAAGAAGAAGGAAGAAGAAAGAAGAAGAAAGAAGAAGAAGAATCATCATCATCTGGGGTTGCCCAAAAGGAGTCCTATTAAATTGTATTTCATGCAGAGATTCTTTAATCTTTAAAGGCTGGGTTAGTTTTGACACAAATCAGAACACCAATGGAAAAGAGCCACCAGAGACCATCTCTTCTCCAAAGTGTATGTGCAGTTTTGATCCCCCTGAGGGTGAAGGTTGGGGGAGAATTTTGCAGGTCTCAAAAGGTGCATCTGCATGTAAAACATCCTGTAGGCAGGAGGATGCCTCAGATGACAGAGTCCGAGGTGATGATCCTAACTTTTTCATTTTAAGTATTTTTATATTAGTTTGTTCATCCCTAGTGAATCCCTCTCTCTAGAACAAGAGAACTGCTTGAAACTCAGAGTCATCACTATCACTTAGATTTATCTTCTGGAGTAGGAGGCAGACATCCCTTCCCTTTCATCTCAACTGGGGCTCCCATCACTCCCCCAAATAAAAACTGATGTTGGTAGCATGTTGTCTGATGTTGTAGTGGATATTTCTAGCTATGCCCATGGCTGCTTCAGCAGCTGCCTGTGAGTCCCTCCTTGGGTCGCTGTCCTCTTTGTGCTCCAAGCCTCCCTGGTGATGCCTTTTGGCCACCTGGCTATTGGTGACTGCATGTCCCAGCTGTGATTGTTTCTGACCAAGGTTTCACTGACATTGGAAAGGAGACAAGAGCTAAAGCAAATCAGAGGTCCATTCAGCTTATTCAAACTCTTGGTCCTCTCAAATGCTTTAACAAAACTCCCAGATTCAGTTCCTTGGGGCAGGGGCTCTAAGAGCCTGTAGAGGTGTTATCCCCTTTGGGTGCTCCCCTCACTGCATGAACCCACAGACATAGAGATATTCTTTTAAGAGTATTTCTGATCCTATGTCTCCCTGCTGTCTCATTTTGCCATCTTTACTGGGCTAATGGGACATTTATGCATCTCCCAGAATGTCAATCAAGATATAAAATAAAGATGCCGGCACTGCATCCCCAGCAAGGCACAGGAGAGCTTCTACATATACTGAATATACATCATCAGCCTGTTTTCAGCCTAAACAACAATCCTCACTTGTATAAAAGCCTCATTTGAATTAATATCTGATGCTGGATTTAATGGCACTATTAGATGCTTTTAAAATTCAGGAATCCCAGTCTTTCTTTATCTGGAAACAACAAGAAAACTCACCAAGACAGGTCAGAGGTGGGATTCATCTCAGCAAACTTCAAATATCTACAGTGTGACTGGCTCCATCTTAGCTGGTCCATTATAATTTCTTTGTAGTAAGTGGAATGAACAGGCACTTCTAAGGTTCAGTTCCCTTGACCCGTGCTAGGAAAAGGTGACATGTGCCCTTACTGCCTAAGAAAAATGCAATTTTTGGTGTGTTTCTTGTGCCACAATCCTGGCAGAAATAAGGATGACAGCATCTCATTAAGGTTTCTGCTCATTATCCTAACACCCTGATTGCCCATCTGAAATAACCTGCATGCAATAAGAAAAGTAATCACTGAGATGATGGAGTTAAACTTCTTAAAATAATGGTAGGTGTTCTACAACATGTGGCAAAAGCCTGAAATCTGCTGGAAACCTTTTTTTGGGATATTTGCAAAGGTCATTAACTGTGCAAAGTTCAATAAATTAAACAGTTAATTAACATTACATTGAAGTCTTAGCATCACCTGGATGTAATGATTGCTAGGCACCTGACTTTCCTCCAAATTTCCTGAAAAGCATTTCCTCACCTGGGTTTTATCTGCTACTGCATTTGTGATGATATGACCACTTCTTAGCTCTCCTTCCCTGTTTATCTTACTTTGCTTATTAAAAATAATTTAAAAGGCATCATCATTGTGCAAAGACATGGTTAAAGGTCTGGGCAAGGAGTCCATTTAGTCAAGCAAAGAAATCCGTGGCAAGGGGCTTGTCTGCTATTGATCCAAAGGTGGCTGATGCTCGTTTTCTGTGAGTCCTTACAGGAGTTATGCAGGTGTAACCCAAAGCATGTAACAGGTGAAAGGCACCCACAGCTTCCACAGGGATGAAGTTCAGCCATATGAGTGGAGGATGGAGCTTTGATCACCCCCAAGAGCTGTAGCGAGGCCTGTTACAAACATTGATCTTCAAAGCATCAGCACAGTCGATGTGGCCGGTGCTGCTGTGTGGTTATTGACCCTGGGATAGCTAAAAATAAACCCAACCACATCATGGGGGCTGTGGCATTTGTCCATGAGCAGTGGCTTGACTTGTACCTCAGGGCTCACACGTGTGGGACAAGAGCAGTTCCATGCTTCATGCTCTGGACGGACCCACAAACGCTTGCTGAAGGTTTTGGGCCATGGTGAGGGGCACTGGGTGCAGTGGGTGGCTCATTGCCATGGGGAGCATGCCTTGCTGTGTGTCTCCAAGGGAAAAGGGAACCCACCTAGGGGGTGCAAAGGAGGGACCCAGGACTACTCTGTTCTCTGCCTTGTAATCCCTTGAGGGTTTAGGGCAAGTTACGTCTCAAACCTCTACACACTTGAGTTTATCACTATGAAAGTGGAGATAATCTATACCTCAGAGGAACATCGCATGGATAAGTCAATTAACCGTGAAGTCACAGATGGAAGATGCAAAAGAAATGCACAGGATTAGTTCTGCAGATCAACCCTGCCAGACATGAATACATTTTTAGATCCCTTTTTTTCCCCCCTAAATAAAAATCATCAGCAAGTTGCTCCTTATAGTCCTGCTCAACCTGTGAATGGGGCATTCCCACCAGTACCAGCTACATCTGGGGCTAACTGTGGAAAGGGGGGAGTGAAGCCCCCTGTGCTCAACACCCTTACCTGGGCAGCCCAGGTGGAGCACAGTGCTTGGCCCTTGCCTGGCAAATGCTGCACGTCCAAAGGAACAGCAGCCTCTCCTTGTCTGTGTCACGGACATAGATCTAAACCAGTCCATCTTCAGGGTGTGTTTGGCTGCCAGAGCTGACCACTACTGAGTTGCTATAGTTTCACCTCAAGGCACTTTTTAATTCCTGCAGGATCTCACATAGATTTGGAAATCTATTAAAGGATGTTTTTCTAATTTTAATGCACTTAAAAAATATCCTTAACACCTTGCACTTTGAAAAAATGTACAGAATATATATTTTTTTTCTCTAAATCAGCATCCTATAGATAATTAAGTGGTCTTCACTTTAAAAGGTCACTTAGAAACATCACTGGATTTATTACACACTGGTGATAACCATCTGGGAGGTAAAACTGTCTCACCCAAGGAAAACTCATCCTGTAACACTGCAGCCTCTAAGCACCAGTGTCAGATGCAGTCTACGATTTCAGGGGATGATTTATCTAGCAGCAGCAAGTGAAGGGGCTCCTTTCCTCATCTTGTTCAAACCCAGATCCATTCCCCAGTACCCAAAATGTGTGTGCCCATTCATCTGAGACATGTTGGATTAGAAAAAGAACCCCAGGTCACAGAAAAAAAACATGCAAGGTAAAAAAATACTGTGAAAGTGAATTAATGAGGTTTATATTATCTGCCCTGTTAAGAGCAGTAAGTTATAGCAGAAAGAGCAAACAGCCACAAGAAGGGGAAGACTTTGTTCTGCTGCTAGACAAAATCTAACGCTGGACTCCTGTTTCTGCTTGCAGTGTCATTTTCCAGCTCACTGGTGAGAAGTAACTTACTGTATTTTGTTCTTTGCTTGGTTGTGTTTTGTTTCAGGTTTTGTTTGTTTGTTTGTGGGGTTGGTTTTTTTTGTTTGTTTGTTTTTGGGGCTGGTTTTTTGGGGTTTTTTTGGTTAAAATCAGTTTTTCTTATGTAGGTAAAGTCCTTAGGCATACTTGGGCTAGCAAGATATCACTTTTGCTGGTAATCTATTTTGTCAAAAACCTTCAGTAAACGACATTACACAAAAGCCTCTTTTGCCCTGGGTTGCCCAACCCAGGAGGGTTGGGCTGTAGATCAAACCTTTACCAATAAGCCTTTAAGAATGCAGAATAGGCTATTGTGTAGATCAGCTGCTTTCCTGAGTTTCACATAGAAAAGAAAAATGTTTAACAGTCTGTATTGTAGCCTCAGGTATCTAAAGTTTCAGTATCACTAGATCTAAAATGCAGGGGTCAGATATTGTATTGGCTAGATGTTGAAAAAGCCCAGAGTGGCTGTGTGCTGAGCACATATTTCATAAATACAGCTGCAGTAAGAAAATAGGAAAATACTTCAAAGTGAATAGCATGCAGACTGGCTTCATACCTACTTGTCTGTCTGAGTTTGTTGGCCACATTTCCAGCCGAGGTGAAGAGCCCCCTCTAATCCAAATTACATTGACTTAGACCTGATGGTGGCATTTCCAGAGCAAATGTACATTCTATCGCTATTTCCTTGTCTCACACATTTTGTTACAACAACAGGAGTGTGACTGTGGTCCAGCGAAGAGAACATCCTCTTTTTTCTGGTGCTGTGTTTCTCAGAGCTCTGCCTGGGGTCTGCTGGGTTTAGGGCAGTGGGACAAAGACTTTCTGGCCCCCAGGACAGCATTCCCATAGCTGGGCTGGCTGAGCTGGATGTGTGGTGACTTCTCACTCGCTCTGCTTTAAGTGCAGCCTGTTCTGCTGAGCCACTGGCCACAGTGCAGCCCAGAAAACTCTGCAAAAGGGAACTTGCTTTGCATGCTGTAACCAATGGTAGGAAATGCAAATGGGGACACCTTTGCAAATCTAATCCTCCATCCTCCCTCCTGAGCACATTGGTTCCTGCTTCCTGGCAAAGCCCTTTTCCCTTTGCTCACTTCCCCAGGGCATCAAGCAGAAAAATCTGGGCCAAGCCTGGGTATGGCCACCACTTTATCATATCTGAAGATTTAGCATGCTTGGCCCTTTCTGGACAGCAAAACCCTTGGTCCTGCCTTAACAGGGGTTGGGTTATGAAACAGTTCCTTGCACTGAAAGGTGCAAACTCAAGCAGAAATGACAACTCACCACATACTGAAACCTTTCAGAGGGATCTGTGTCTCTCATTGCAGTTGCTCTGCCTGCAGGATAGCTGCAAGGCTGACAGTAATTTTCAGGCATTTCCAGCTTGGTTTTCTAAGCACTTCTTTATACCATTGAACACTGTTTGATTTCAGAGCAAAGAGTCTTTCACTGAAGGATCCCATCCTCCCAAGGATTTTGCTCCCCCTTTCTCTCCTGCTGTGTTGGTACTTCAGTGATGCCAATAGGTGTTCTCTAAAATCATCGTCCACTCATGTCATGAGGAGGTTTCTTTACACAAAAAGGGCTTATGAGGACAGGAAAAAAGTGGCTGATCAACAGTCTAGTGTCTCAAAAGATGTTTGCCAGAAGCCAAATGATCAGATACATACATTAATCCTAATTGTGTATCACCTTCACTTGGAAAGCACTTATTGCCCAACTCTGCATATTTCAGCTCTTTTCTGCTCCCTTGTCTCCTGTGGATAAATAAAGATTGGCTGCAATTATGTGTTTGATCAAACTGGAAAAAAAAAACCAAAACATCCCTCTAAAGAAATAGTGTGGCAGAACTATCATTATTCAAAAGTAACACCTTTTTGTCCATAATTTTTGACAATCAAATTAAAAAAAAAAAATTAAGACCTGCATCTTTTCCTACACATGGGTATTGTTGAGACTGTCACACCTAATAAGAGCACAAAAAGACAGATGAAAGCCCTGTGCTCATTTCTGAGCAGTTGGGAACGGCGCTGAGAAAAGCACAGCAATTGAGATTAAGAGAGAGCCTTCACAGCACAAGATAACTCAGCTACTTGGAAAATCAAATCTATTGAACATACAGATTTCATGCAACAAAACAATGCCTTGCTGATAAAGGAAGATAACAATGCTCATACAGAGTGCTACAGTCTTCGATTCATTTTGGAGATAAATGGGAAGACCTATACTTTTTCTCTTTAGAAAAAGTTAGAGTTAGCTTTCTAATTGTGACTATTCATTGCCTCTTTCTGCCAGCTCTGAAAAATCAACTCAACGGTTTTCATTTGATAATCACATACCCCACAATTTACTGGAAAGGGCACTTGCATGGGGAACTAGGACGTGCAGGTCCCATTCCTCACACTGACTTTAAGAACCTCCTTCAGCTCTCCTTCTCCTTCTTCTCAGCCTTCCTGTGCTGAAGAGATATCAGTGCCTTTGGGAAATGTTTTGACATCTCTAGAAAAAAAGTGTTATACACTATCCTATCATTTCCATACTCAGAGATGATTCATGCTAAGAAGTCAGGAATAGAAGTGCCTACAAAGCTGATTAGAAAATGTTTTTCCCTCTGATGTAAGCTGTGTACATCATAAGATTGATTCCACAATTGCCTCTGAAAATTACTATCTGTGTCCAAATGTTTTAGCTTTTTGAGAAAACTGGATATTTTCTCATGGGAAGTGATACTTGTTCACAATCTTTAAATCTTTAGCTGAAATCTGCTTTGCCATTGAGAAATGGTTTTATGTGATCAATTTTGATCAGCTGTGGAACAGCAAGCTGCTCTGTTGGGATTTTAAATTTTCATTGCTATCCAAATGCAACATTGTACCTACTGTATTTGGTCCAGGTAGAAAGCGTTGATTGTTCCCGCCCATTATCCAGTCTCCTGTTTTGCACTGTGAAAACTGAACACAAAAACACTTTTCCAACACCAAGACCCAGCCTTCCTTCCCAGACTCAAGAAATACATCAAACACTGGATGGGACATTGTAAAACCTAGCTCTTTCTTTCCTTCAAGGCACCATATTTTTGGTAAACTTCTAATAACCTCTGAATTATGTATGATATTAATTGAGAAAAACAATATTTCTGGAGTTTTCATTTGATATAAAAGAAATACAATAGTCTTAATTCCTCTAAATGAAACCTTTTATTTATGCATGAAAAGATGGTTAATATGTTCCCTCTGATAGCCTTTTGTTATGTGTTTGGCATTGTAATAACTAACTAGTCATTCCTGCTCTGTTTTTTTGTTCTGGCCAGTTTTTTAATCAGTGGCACAATACTTTACCTTTCACCAAATGCCTCTGGTTTCCTTGAGAGCCTTTGTAATAAAATTCATCAAAGCATTTGTAAAGGCCACAGAAATCATTGTTGACCAGTTTTCTTTCAAGTCATTATTGTATTGGTGCTGAAGACTTCAGCCAGGCTGTGGGAAGGATATCATATTCCTCAGAATAGGTTAAGTTACAAGTAGAGTCCCCTGCAAAAAGCTACCAAAGGTGCCACAGCTGGAGTTCCTCCCTGCTCCTGCTTAGACCAGCAATAATATATATTACAACTTGCAGCCTTGAAATTACCCTCTTGGGATGAATTCCTAGCACCACAAGCCCTTTCTTGAGAGGATATAATTAACAATGTTTTGATTCTCCCTCCCTTCTTCCAGGCAAATCTGGACTACAGCCCTTACATCTTGGCCTTGGTATCCTCCAGCCCTTGTGAAAACGATGTGAGTTTTGGCCTTAATAACAAGCCATGTAAAATCTACATAATTGACCCCTTTTCTGAAAATATTTCAAAGCTTTCTCTTTAATCTTTGAATATGCATGTGCAGGAGGGATGCCCTCATTTCAGCAGACCCCTGTTGCATACAGCAGCCTTCTTGCTGCCATACAGAAAAAACAACCAGGGAGTTGTAAGAAATGGGGGTTTTGCCTCCCAGATGCCCTACTTTTCCTTTCTGTGTGATTTTTTTGCAAAGGAGCTTAATCTCTTTACTTCTGTGCTAGGTATCTGTGGCATTACTGCATATAATCCACATATGCATGGGGTATCAGGGCCATGGGGTCCAGTGTTGAGGTCCATGTGTCCATGGTGATCTTTGAGCCTTGCATGAATGGTCCAAAGTCATTTTGCAGCGGCACCCAGGACAGAAACCTTTCTATGACTGCCTGCCTGGACAGAGAGGTATCCCAAGCAAGTCTCAGAGGTGAGAGTTGGATCCTTAATCCAAAGAACTGGAATCTGCACATCAAGAAATGGGAAGTGTTAAGGCACTTCTGCCTTAGTTCAAGCAGTAATGGCACCATGATAATTTTCCATTGTGTCTCATTTGACTGATTTCACTGCTACTAACTCCTGAGCTTTGAGCCCAATTCAAAGTTCACTGACTCCATGGCATATCTCCACTTATCCGGAGGGAACCTGAGGATGTGGATCTGAAACAGTAGGGGAGATGGTGTTTGGTTTTGAGTTTGGGTTTGGTTTTATTTTTAATTACTTACAAGCATTATGGCCTCATTGTGAGCTTTGCTTCCCCCATATCTAAATTTTCTTTTTCCCTTTACCATTTCAGTATCATTCAGATGGCCACCTCTTCTGAACCACAATTCATTCACCACTTGCTTACTCTGCTCTGTTCATTGTTCCCCCTCCTCTGCCAATCCATCTAAAAGTTTTTTTATTTTTCATTCAATTGCAAAACCTGTAGTTCTTATCTGCCAACAGAATTGAGAAAAAGGATGATGGGAACAGACCTTGATTTTGTATCTATAACTAAAACCTTTCCCAGCTCCAGAGAGGGACTTACACTTTTCCATGCTTTGGATTCAGTCAGTCCTTCCACTTGTTAAGAGAGAGCTCCTCCAAGTCAATATTACTCACGTGTTTATTCAAAATCAATACTGCTTATTACAGCTTCTGCAATTGTCTCTCAGTATCGCTGTCACCTACTTAGCTCACAACCTTCCCGGCAGACTCCCATCTTGCTGTGAAGTTGCAAGATTGAAGAAAAGAAAAAGTCAGACAGACACAGAGACCTGCTGACATGGGATGTCACACAGGACAGATTGCCAAGAATTCCTTCATCTGCTTCTCATTCCCTGTGCTCAGACACACATGACCAGATGAGAGACAGTCAGGATCTTTGAAATCTCTGTGTTACTCTCATTTTCTGCTTTCCCTCCTGAAAAACGGAAGGCCACACAGATGATCAGAGGGCTGAAGCACCTTTCCTGTGCAGACAGACTGAGCAAAGGTGTTGTTCAGCCCGGAGAAGGGAAGGCTCCAGGGAGACCTTAAGAGCACCTTCCAGAACCAAAAGGGGCTACAAGAGAGCTGGAGAGGGACTTGGGACAAAGGCATGTGGTGATAGACCAAGGATTAATGGCTTTAAACTGAAAGAGGGTAGATTTAGATTGGATATTAGGAAAAAATTATTTACAGTGAGGGTGGTGAGACATTGAAACAGGCTGACCAGAGAAGTTGTGGATGCCTCATCCCTGGAAGAGTTCAAGGGCAGTTTGAGTGGGGTTCTGAGCAACCTGGCATAGTGGAAGGTGTCCCTGCTCATGGCAGGGGTGTGTTGGACCAAGATAATCTTTAAGGTCCCTTCCAACCCAAACTATCCTTTGATTCTATCATTCTAAGTGATAACCCACACCTAATTCAGGTCACAGCAAGGATCAGCCAGTGCTCAGGCAAAACCATCATCTAAACAGTGTGCAATGTTTTTATACCTTGGTGCTGCCCCTGCTGAAGCAGATGGCAAGCTGCCATTGACTTTAATGAGGCCATAAAAAGCCTGTGGTGTGCACACAAGATGGAACAGCTCCTGTTTCAGCCCACGCACAGCCAGTGTCATTTTTTCTTTTGCCTGCTCCACAGACTAAGAAGGCGTCCACTGACCCCCGTGGAATCTCCAGCCTCCTGTGCAGAGAGCTGGAGAAGGATGGAGGCCACATTCACAGCAACCGCAGTGTCTTTTCTTGCATCTCTGCTATCCCTTAAACTACTCTTACCCAACCCCAGAAAGGGAGGCACTCAAATGCCACAACTCACAGGTGACACAAATCATTCAGGAGAGCCAATTCCAGAGCCAGAGGGGCTATGGGAGGATCTCAGGGCACTGAATTATATAGCAGTAAAATGGCAGATGGTATTCAGGGCCTATTAGTGCAGAGAGTTGTGGGAGAGAAAATAAACCTACCTATATGTATAGAATGCTGCTTTTAAAGTGCTGATAGCAGTCATGAGAGAGATACTGGTGACACTGGAGCGTTTTCTGAAAACATTGGGTCATACTGAGTGGTGGTGAGAAAGACAAAATGGATGTTAGGAAATCGAAGGGAAATGGTTGAGAATAAAATGCAGACTTCATTATTCCACTGTAGAAATCTCTGTGCACCCCTATCTTGAAGACTCTGTGTTGTTCTGATGACTTTGTCTTGAAAAAATAGAGAAGAGAGACAGACAAGAGACAGAGATGATCAAAGGTTTAGCAGGACTTCCACAAAACAGAGGAAATAAAATAGAGAACTGTTGGGCTTGGAAGAGTGCTGAAGAAAAGCAAAAGGTTTGTAAAGTCACAAACAATGCAACAAATAGGAATAGAAGAGTAGAACTTGTTTGTTTGTCATAAAATAGGTACTAATAGGCATGCAGCAATCTTACTGATCATTTAAAATGAACCTCACACCATACTTTTCTTATGCTATGTCATTAAACCGAAATCTACTGCAAAAAGATACTCTGTAAATGATTCAAAAGGAAATAGATAAAATAAATAAATAAGTTTAGAGTGGTTAAGTCCTTTCATGGCTGTTAAACACAAGGGTTCACCTGCAACTTCTAGCTTATGAATAAAATGTATTCACTGCTGGATTATCCACATCCTTATTCGTCCCTGTAAGCACCCATGGTGGACCCTGGGCTTTATGGATCTGCCCCACAGTCGTGGGGTGCCTCATACACCTGCAGGTGTTACAGACCCCCCCTATAAGGGCAGCACAACTGCACTGCACAGTTGTCTGTCATGGCAAAATAAATTCTGGCACAGAAAGGCAGCCGTTGTGTCACAGACAGAGCTGCTTTTCCCCTCTGTAAGCTGAGGTCTTGGTTCATGGGTGGCCCATGAAATAAATGTTTTTTGTGGTTGTTTCCAGTGAAGACCCCTGCCCCTTGTGCCTGCAAAAGGCAGGAAAAAATACATTTATTTGTAACCTTTCAGACTTTGAGACTCATTTTTCCATTGATTACCTTAAAAAACAGGGGCTATTTATACACATTACGGTCTATAACTGTCAGCCCTGTGACAAATCACCCACCCAGTGCCTTGTCAATGATGTGGAAAATAGTGGCCATATAAACAGATCAAATGAAGTGGAAGTTAGAGAGCACAATGGTGTCAGGCTGTAACCTTTGACCTTTAAAGGCCAGAGGTCAAATCTGTCTGCACAGGGGAGTTAAAGCAACTTGGGGAGTTCACCCTGGTACCCACGGAGTGACGAACCAGCATCTTTCCCTGGGACAGGTGCAGAGTGGGTAGAGGCAAAGCCTGGGTGCATGTGAAGTTTTGCACCATGACTGGAGAAGCTCTAATGAGAGAAGACTCCAGTGGTGTCACCAGAGCACCTGACCAGGAAGAAGGTAAGTACTATTGGGAAATGTGAATCTCTGGGAGAAGTCATAGAAGACTAATCAGAGGTTAGTGGAGAAAAGCTGCTCCTGTCTGAGGCATGTTTCAGTCAGGGGATAATGGGTAGCAGCACCCAGAACAGCAACCAGGAGAGCCTCCTTTGCTGTTTGTTTATGCAGTTCCTGTGCTGGATGGCACAATGAGCAGTCTTAGGCTGAGTCACTTCACTACTACATCCCCTGTGTTCTACAGAATGAAACACCCTTGTATATTGGGGGAGAAATAGCTTATTTATATAGGTTATTATACTAACAAAAGCAATGGCTTTTCCATCCCGCCCAGGGGGCCATCCCTTTTATTTATTTTTATTGACCCACTCTGCTTTTCCCATTTGAGTTACAATTTGACAATTGCCATGAACTGCACCTTTCACAGTTTCTCCTGGCTGCTGTCAACACATGAAAGTTAAACAGCGGGACAAGAAATTCATTAAAATCCATTGCATTTTTAAATCCTGGCAGAGTTGCTTTTGTGCAAGCCTACCAGGCCTCAATCATAACATTTTCACCTCTTGCAATTGATAAAAATGTATTTGCTTGCATGCTGTGCAGGGCTTGCTGTACAAGAGGTGAGAAGGTAGGAAAGGCAACACAGCCCTCTCCCTCCTGTGCTGCTGCCTGCAGGGACACAGCTATTGCTTCCCGGGACAGCACTGAGCCTTGGCCGTGTTCTGCACTGGATGAGGCATCAGAGGTGCAAAGGATCTCTGTATTCCCCAATTCTGAACCACCCAAGGGATCTCAGAATACTCTGCACTGTTGGAGCAGTAAAAGAATAAAAAAATGTCCTTTTTGGATTCCAGCCTCTGAGGGGGTAAAGCACTTGTCCTTCTGCTTGACAGCAGACCACCTGTTCTGCTCCACAGCGAGAATAATCAGTGGCACACGATGCGCTTTCACTGTCGGGGATTAATTCTCTGCAGTCACGGGAGCTGAGGCTCAGCAGTTCGCTGCTGCAGCTGCTGCCTCACCTGAGTTGTCATCACCGCTGATCAGGTAGGAAGTTCACAGCCTCTGATGGTGGCCCAAGGGCCACAACAAACTGTTTTTCCAGTGATGGTGGAGTTGATTATTATTGCCAACACAGAGTGGCATTAAGCCATCTGGCTCTGCAGATGCAGTGGGGCAGAAAGGAGCCCCTCACAGCACCCGGGGGCCCCACAGTTCATCAAGGGGAGGGACCTACCATTACATGGGACCCTGACCAACCTTACAGACCCTTGCCTCTGCCCCACAGCTGCAGTGGGACAGAGGGGCAAGTCCACAAACTTCCTCTTCCCCTAACACCATCAAAAAAAAAAAAAAAAGGGACTCTCATCACCTGGCTCTGAAAAACCACAAACCTTAATATGCTCAAAAAAGACTTCAAACATCCAAAACACAGTTTTCCCAAGTCCAGCCTGAAGGTGTAAGCTAGGTTTACTCTGACTTAAAATGGTCATTAATGGAAGGGTTTTTCTCATCCAAACTCAGCCATGTCAAAATCAGATGTCTAATTTTAAGTTAGTCACCTCACACTATGTTTTCTTCTAGCCACAGGTGTCCAGAGGCCACTTATCTGATTCTAGATGCCAATTTTGCGGTGACATGAACCACCTGTTGGAGACACCTACTACTTTTCATCAACTATAGGGAGATAGGAGGGTGAATATCCCAGAATTAGATGTCTAATTTTAAAGTGTCTTGAATTAGGTCAGGAAGATCACCTCCTGCCCTTTATTGGCAGGGCTGAACTGCTTGGGCCAATGCTCAAGGGACATGAGCACAACCCAAGTGGGTGGTATCTGGATGAAGGGAAGGACAAGACTGCCCTGAGTGAGGTGAAGGAGAATCAAACCTAAATAAATCATGGTGATGGAATCAGACTATATAATCAAATATATATGATACATAATCAAATGGGGTGCAGTAAGTCCAAGGCTCTTTCCAGTAAATGCAACCACAAGATGACAGAGCACCAAGAGTGGATAATGAAGCAGAAGAGAAGCCACTAGGGATAATCTAAGTGCAGGGTCATGGTCTTTTATTTCTTTCCACCTGTTTTTGCCAGCTTTGCACCTATGTTGTCATCCTTGGGTTTTGTAAATAAATTATTTTATCTACTTGCAGGTTAACAAATAGTGTTAAAGGCATTTTGGGGAAAATAGGTAAAAATAAAGGAATTAACTACTCTGAAGTAGCATAATGATATTCAAGGTTAGGATTAAGGCATGATTAGCCTTGTCTTTAGTATATTGTGTCTTGTTTATAAAATAGATACATATTTCAACCCCAGGACCGTGGTGAGCAGCAGTGACAGGTGTGTGAAGAGCAGTGTCTTCCAGTGATCACTGTCAGCCTGGCAGTCTCTCCAGAGAGCGGGATGAGAGTAGGGAACAAGCCTTAACACCCCCTGTCTCAAAAAGGGCTTGGCCACAGCCGTGGAACAAGTGGCTCTATCAGGAGCCAGAGTGAAGTGGGGCTCACAGGACTACATTAATCTACTCTTTCCCAATCAATTGCTTCAGTGAGATTATCACAAACATGATGGATTGGATCACTTAATCCAGTTAGACAGGAGCTCAGGCAGATAGGTAAATAAAGGGAGCCAGGAGTCGTGTGGCCCCTACTGACCCGGAGCAGCAGCCGGGCAGGCTCTCAGTGCCCTTCCTGTCCTGCTGCTCGGCATTGACAGTGCTAACAAAACACGTGCCAGCGACACAAGGGGTGGGCAATTGCAGGCAAAGTATTTGCCATCAGAAGGGAGGAGGGTGGAAATGGCAGTGGTGGCCATTTCTTCCTTACCTTGTGCACCCTAAAGGACAAACAAAAGCTTTCTCATCCACAAAAACAACAACAAAGAGGAAAAAAAGATAAAGTTTGGCAACACATTTAGCTGTTCCTGTGAGATTTCCAGTGTTTTGAATACTGGGTAAATGGAATATAAGGCTGGAAATGGCACCACTGGATTTTGGAGGGGGATGCAGCACAGATGAGCTATGTTTAATGAGGTTGCTCTGGCAGCACTAGATCTGCACAGCAGCCAGTCTCTTGTGAACAAAATGCAGCCATTCCTGCCTTGTGTTATTTCATAGTAACCAGCACAGTTGCTTAAAATTTAACACCTGAATGAGAAAGATTTTGATCACTAATGACTGCATGCAATGCCACACTCAGCATGAGCCATCAGACAGGCATCTTCATTTTGCATACACAAATCCTGCAGCTGGAAAAGTCAGCGTTTGGGTTGGTTTTTTAAAAAACCGAAATAATTCCACTCCTTGCCCTTGATAACACCAATAAAAAGTCTGCTACATTTTCCTCCTCCTCCTTAGAAATAAAAAAAAAAGGATGCTTACAGTGAGATAAAAGCATGAGTGTCCTAACCTAATATATGTGATTCATTATTGTCTGATCAATGATTACATGTGGCAGTCAACTCTAACCTCTTGCAAAGTTTTATTAGATGGGAAAATCAGTGCCTGGACTGGCAAATGGGAGGGTTGAGACCTAGAATCCTGTATATTTATACTGAGTAAGCAGACATCAAAGGATTCTCACACAGGTTGTGGGTGAGGATTTTGTTTTGGGAGGGTGAGAACCAATCTTCCTTCAAAAGCTCAAAAATTCAGAGAAAAAAATATGCATTTTGCTGACACCAAACATTGAACTGTCATAGTCAGAAAATGCAACCAGAGCCAAAAAAGGGTAAGAAATAGCAGAAATGAGTAGCAGAAGTTCATTCTCCTTGAATAATCACCACATACTTGGGCATGTTAATACACAAATACACACTGAAGTATATTTAGCTTACAGATGTTTTCAAAACTTTTAAAATAAATAACAGGTTTTTCTAATCTGGCAAACCCTGTATTTTGAGGCAATTAAGGCTGATTGCTTTCAGAGCAGCCTGTTAATAGGTTTTCCTTATTTATCAAGGGTCATTTAACATTTGCAGTGTACAAAACATTCCCCCAAATCATCAAGCCACTTTCCATGAGCAAGCCTGATTAAATACATTACATGATTGGCCTCACATTGGACCTCTCCATGGCTCACAATGCTCTGTTAACCCAGCAGTTTCCATCCCGAACACAGAATCAGCACTTCATTATTGGCTCCTCAAGCTGCCTTTCCCTTAAAGCTGCCCACATGGGGATTTTTCCCTTCTGAGGTCTTCAAAACTTGCTCAAGGCTATTGTCTTACCTCTGTATACAGATACCATAATTGCAGGGTCTTATGAGCAAAAAGGTCAGAGTCACTTCCAATGGCATAAAACAAAACTTGGGATCTCCCTCTCTCTAAATTTTGCCTCCAAGCCATCCCAAAGGAGCAATACCACCCCTTCAGGATCTGAAGGACAAGCCAGTAACCAACCACTGGGTCCCTGCTGATCACACCCAAGGTTCATGGACCTCTCAGAGTATCCTTGGAAGATTCACAAGAGCAGATTGCTGACCACTGGCAGAGCAGAGGTTGATCTGAACATGAAGAATTGCAAAATGCCCTGGTCTCCAGGGAGGCGAGGGGCAGAGCTGTGCTCAGATCCACTGGAGTGACATGATCAGAGGGGGCTGCACTGTGTAGCTCCCCAAGAGCAGCCAGCCTGGAGGAAATAGGAAGCAGCTGTTTTGTGCAATTATTTCTACACAATGTATGTATTGTAGGAGAGGGCATGAAGATGGGTGTTTCTGTGAAGAAACTCTCTTGTGAATAGGTAATCAGCAGTAATTAGCAACTCCAGACAGCTTCTTTGGGGGGAAATCCAAATCATACAGTGACAGAAATGTGAGACAGTCAGTTTGCTTCCTCTCCCACAACCACAGCTTGTCTCTAACAATCTGGCAATACCGGCTGAAAAGTCATGCATGACCTTCAGTGGGTTTTGTCTGAAAACCACACAGAATTCTGGCTGTTTTCTGGAATCAACTCTCATCTTTAGTACCTTAATTTAGCAGATCTTCTTTGCTCTATATTTTGATTGCATTTGTCAAGTGGAGAGCAAAAGTGTCAGAGGAACACTAGGGAAAAACACAGATAATGCCTGACTCTCAGGGAGGGCAGTAGATGAGTAGCAGATACAGAAGAATGAGACTAAACTAAACTAATTTCATACTATCTGAGAACTGCCAGCTTCCATCGTTGTACTGCAAATCTTACAGCATTTGATTTTTTTTCCAAAAGCCCCAGAGAATATAAGGCTCACATTTATAGACATAAATGCCTTGCTGCTGCAAAGAAAACAATGAAAATAAGCATGAATATAAACACCAAACAAATAGAACCTGGCAAACAAACAGACCTAACGCCCCTCAACTTACTTCCTACCTACAACATTCTTTCCTTATGATGTATATGTGGAATAGACAGCTTGAAATATATGATAGCACAATTAAAATGGTAGCTTGGCTCTCCGTGGAAAGATGGCATTTATGGCAAACTTAACTTTTTCATCATTTTTGCTTATATGTTTAAGAAAGTTTGAGAATATTTACTTAGTTTGGTTAGAATGCCACAGTCTGAAAGCCAAACCAACTGATGAAAGATACTCAGCTTTACAGTATGTGAAAACTAACCCAAAGAAACATAATCATGTTTTATTTAAAAGCACACACATACACACTCTCTGATGAATAATATGAGCTGAGTGAAAATCACTTACTCTTGCTACAACACACTGAACTCAAGGACTTGGTGACGTAGTTGCCAATCCCTCGTTTTCAAGGACCATCTGCTCTTGAATCTCATCTCAAATGCTTGCAGACACATTTTTAGCATTTTTGAACATATACATTTATTTGTGCTTCCCTTACACACCTCTCGGAAACCCACAGTCCCAGAATGGCCGTATTTCTCTCTTAAAGGACAGGTAGAAATATAAGTGTCATTAAGTTTCAGGGTTAAAATCCCCCTGAGTTAAAGGGGTCAAACTGCCTCTTCCATGATACTGCCTCTCTCTTAGAAGTGGGAACATGTGAGATCAAATCTCATCCAGACGGTTTTCTTCATAAGGAGGCAGACACGGCATCTTTTAAAGAAAGATAATTCTTAGAGGACTGATGAGGTCACTACAGAAATACTGACACAGTGCATTAACAAGGGCCAGTCTGATCTGACCTCTGCCTGTGCCATTGAATATTGTGGGATTGCTTTTAATATCGACTATTCTTCAGGGAGCAGGAGGTCACGAGCTACATGTTTCATACGGTGTGTGAGTGGTTTGTGGATGACTGATGCCTGCTGATCTTTGGGGCTGCATGGATCACTTGCAGTGAGAGGCACCACGTGTGATTAAAAATAACTCTGGGCTCACTCAGGATTGCTGTGGGCCAAAAGGTTATTAAACCTAACCGAGTTCATACTGAGATGATCCAGAGGCATTCACAAGATCTGTTAAGGCAACTGAGGTTGTGGGGTAGGGTCTAACATCCTAAGGGGCATGTAAAAATCATTCAGATTACATCTGTGAGGATACATCCACCTTTGACTTAACAAAGCAGCCATGCAATAATCAACCTTCTCCTTTTACTTCAGGAAAATCATTGCATAACTCTGATCTAGAAAACCACACTCAAACTCTGAATGTTCATTTCACACGACTCTTAGTTTGTTCCAGTGCTGCATCTTGTAGGGTTCATCTTGCAAACCCTGTCCTTGACAATCTTTAAAGTCCATATCTTAAAGACTCATATAAAACCCTGACAAAAGTCTATTCCTTTACAGTATGATGAGGGGGAAAAACATATTTGCAAAGCAGAGTATAGCAAATAGCTTTCCACCAGCCAATAAATTTTACTCAGGAATGCAAACAGCCTAAGAAACCTCTTGAAATCATACCACTTGAAGGACCACAATAGCTATTGAAAACTGTATGGTGGTGCTAAGACCTATACAACATCTGGAGTGGATGTAGAGAGATGTTCATCCACGCCCACATGAACTGAAACTTCCCAGCAGCCTGAAGGTGTTTCCAACAAACCAAGACATCCACAGTGACTTTGGTCTTTATCAGTTCATGTCTTATACCCCTTGGCTGACTATGTGGCCAATGTCACATTCAGAGCAGAGGGTGAAGCTCGTGGGCTTTATCAATTGGGACAGCTCACCAAGATGGTTTTTCCTACATCTGTTTTAACTCCCTGTTCACTTCTAGCCCATATCAGGGTTTTAATAAGTCCCTGAGTGACCTTATTCTCAGTGAGATTTGTGGGACAAACCCTGCTGATTAGTGATGCTCTGCTCTATCAACTCTCATCTGTGAGGCCGTGAACCACCCAACTCGTGACAGATCCAGAGGAGGAGACTGCAGCCTCCCCACCCAGCCTGAGGACCAGCAGCACAGGTATTGCCAAATGAAAGGGGCACAACCCTTGCAGCTCTGCCAGAAAGCACAAGTGTGGAGCCAGTCCTCTCTGCCCAGACCAACCACTACACCTTGCCAACAAGGAGTGTGTGTAAAGTCATGTGTTATTTTACATGGGGAATGCTCTTTTCCACTGAATCTTCTGGTTTGTCTCAACTGATATGTGGTTCACCTCACAAAGTGGTCTTGAAGCACATGACCCAGGTTCCTTCCAGGTAAACCCCAACTGAAATATGATGCAGAAGCATTGCAGGAACACACCTAATGTGCTCCAAACAATGATGGACCAGTGAGTTTATGGGACGCGGTTAAAGCTTGCCTGGAGTAAATGCCTGGAAGTTAATGCAAAAAAGAGGTCCTTGGCACCAACTCTTTCACTTTACAGACCTGCTGCTGTTGGGTCACACTGCTTTCTAAGGAAATATTGCCAAAGGCTTCACTGTGACTCTACCATAAAATTCATTTATTGGATGATGGGGTGACATTAGGAAATGGTCTGATTACAAGACAATTTTCCCCCTGTACAAAGAGGATCCACCTCTTTCAAGCCAAGATGCAATAATATAAAGTAAAGCCCCTGTACTAACTCAGCCTAAGTGGCACATGAGAGATGCTTATGAGCTTAGCAAGACAGGGACCCCTGAGTCATATACTAAACCATTTGTTACTGCATCTTCTCTGCTCCTTTCTACCTCACCTATCATGGAAGTGGTGAACAATTGTCCCCCCTTTTATTTTTGCTTTGTACGGCATGTGAAGTTGTCAAGGACTTTCCAAAGATTTCAGAGGTCACATTAGACAATCAGGTCTGGTTGAAGTGCTCTTGAGTGATGAACATGATAGAAAATGCTGATTTCAGTAACTGAAGAAGGATGGGCTGGTAAATAAGGCTTGGGCTAAAATATGTGATAGACCAAAGTTCATTATGGAGCTGAGAGCTCTCCTGTCCCTGACACAGCTGTGACAGCTCGATGCAGTCTGTTAGGGAACAGAGCATGGACTGTATACAGCTTGTATCAGGTATTTTCTTTGGTGAAATATACAAAATGATGGAATTCCCTGTATTTTAAACATATCATCTGTGCCCTTCAGTTTTGTGCCTCATCTTTTATAAAACTGGAAAGCACAGAATTAAAGTTCCAAACCTTTGTTCTTGAGGAATAAGCTTTCAAATGTGAAATTCCAAAATGCAGATGAAAAACACAAAATTAAAAAAAATCCCTTAACACAACAAAACACAACCTTTCTGTTAATATGGTTTTTAAGCTAATACCATTATGGAAGGAAAATTACTCATGATTTTGAGTGTATGTATCTGTCACTCCATTATAACACAGAATTTAAATGAGCCTTTTCTCATACGATGCTTCATCTGTCCGTGAGTTGAAGTGCAGTTAACATACATGTGGTGTTAGACTCTGTATGGCACTTGGTAAAAGCACAACTTGAGTGCATCTGAGACCTGTAGAAAAATAAGAAAGGGGGAATTCAGGAGGAAGAATTCAATTTCACTTTTTCTGTGGTTCAGCGCTGACCTGAGGTGTCAAACAGGCTGTGTAACAGAATCCACAACAATTCAACAGACTCCCTATAGACAGAATGGGTCCACAGTGGAGAGAGATAGAAAAATTAATTTAATCCACCTGCAAGAGGAGGCAAATGTCACTGAGGAAACACAGAGAAGGGGTCATTACTGAGGACTCACTGTACATGGTCTAACCTGTGCACATCAGGACAAGAAACACAGGCAGAGATGTATCAAGATCTTTCCTTCCCTCTGAGTATGAACATGTTTTATAAACAAATGCACAGCACCTTGCATATACTGTTTAATTTAGATCCTGCCAGTTTTCTTATCACAAACCCCTGCTTTCTTGTGGCTTTTAATGACGCCTTTTGTAAACTGCTCGGACGCCCTCTCCCAGGCTGAGCAGCTGCAGCAGGCTGGGCTGACCCCCCGCCCCCAAAAATTGTGAAACAAGATGTGCCTCTGTGGGGAGAGCATAATCCATGTGGGATTTCAGAGTGCCTTCTTGCTGTGCATCAGAGAATCACAGAATAGGGAATAGAATCACAGAGTAGAATTGGGTTAGAAGCACCTTTAAAAATCATTTGGTTCCAAGTTCCCTGCCATGGGCAGGGAACCTTCCACTATCCCAGGTTGCTCAAAGCGCTGTCCAGCCTGGCATGAACTCTTCCAGGGATGGTGCATCCATCTTCTCACCTTCTCTGGGCAACCTGTGCCAGTGCCTCACTACTCTCACAGCAATTAATTCCTTGCTAATATCTAATCTAAACATGTCCTCTCTCAGTTTAAAGACATCCTTTCCTCTTTCAGTTTAAAACCATTCTCCCTTGTCCTGTCACTTTATGCCCTTGCCAAAAGACCCTCTCCAGCTCCCTTGCAGACCCTCTTCAGGTCCTGGAAGGTGCTCCAAGGTCTCCTTGATGCCTTCTCTTCTCCAGGCATACTCAGCCCAGCTCTGGACATCTGTATCCCCAGGAGTGCTGTATCCCTGTCCAAAATAGAGCCCAAGCCAGGGACCCCAAAGAACAAACTACCCAGAGAAAAATCAAACATTAAATGCAGGAGTAGGTGTTTGAGCAGGCTCCAGCACCAGCCCACCACAGACTCCCAACTGCAGCAGGCTGCACCTCCATTTGGAGATGTCCAAAGGCACCTTCCTTCCTCTCTTTGCCAGCCAGTGGCACTGGGATTCTCAGCCCCACCTCCCAGGACTGGGTTGCTAGGCACCTAAATTATAGATACAAATTGGGACCTTAAATTAGGCAGGCTCAATCCCACACCTGGTACTTATATATTATGAAACAGCCTTTCATTATACGATCACGTATTTTCCTTTTATTCTCCCTGAAGGATTGTTGCTTCATTTGGGATGCAGGATGGCCAATTGCTGGCAATGTATCGTGGCTGAGTAACTCAGGAGGGTGATGCCCACTGACTTGCTGAGTCTGGGAAGTGTGCAAAAAGCGTGGCAGAAAGGTACAGGTAGAAAAAGAAGTGGACTTAGGCTTAACACAAGTGCAGACAGTTAAATAGAGAACAGAACAAGAGTTCCTGTCTTACACAAGCTCAAAATTGGGATTTTTTTTTTTTAATGCCATGCCAGGATGGAAAGACAAGTCCCTGAAAATGCTGCTATCTGGTAATTCAAACACTCCTTCCTTCTTCTGAACGTAGCAGTTACTATTTCAGTATAAGCTTGGACTTATACTGAAACTTATACTTGGAACTTTCCTGGTAATGCTGAAAAATTTCCAAGCAAAAAAAAATCACCTCCCAGTGCAGAAGTTATTAATCTGAAAATGTCACCAATGGCTATTTCAGCCAATTATATATTCCCTCAGCCCCCTTCCAAATGTGGAAATTTCTCTACATCGTCCTTTTCCCACAAACCCCCCAGTTTCCTCTAAGCATCATTTTTCTGACCATGACACACATTCTCACTGATGTTATGTTTTCCTGGTCAGTCATTGTTGGATACCCTGGGAGAGATCTGGGCTCTGCCCCTTCCTCTGCCACTGCTTGGCACCAGGCACCTCACTTAATCTGCACCTCTCACCTTTCTTCAGGCTGTAATCAAGAGAAAATCCTAGAACTGAGTCTGGCATAATAATAAATACTGAAGTCTGTCTTGGTAGCGTTTCAACTATATACTGTGTTGTGTAATGCTTTGAAAAATCAAGTTCTAGGTGTTTCCAATAATGTAGCTAAATTGAGTGGACATTTTTGACCTTAAAATCACTTGTACTGCAGCTCTTCATCTGTAAAATGGTGGTAAAAGCATCTTCTCTTCTCATAGAGGTGTTTATAAAACTGACATTTGTGAAGGTCCCTGATAATATACAGTAGGGAGAACATTAAAAGTACCCATGAGGCAATTTATAATTCTGCCTTCAAAGCAGTATTTCAATAGTACTCAGTAATAGTGTGCAGTACTTTATACATGGTTTTTTTGGTTGCAATTCATATTTGATTTTTCAGTGTCAATCAAATAAGAAAGTATAAAAGTTTTTCTCAGTGACATCTTTCTATATTCAAATGAGAACCAAACTAGCAAGGAAATTACATGATTCTAATTATGTTTTGTGCATATAAATCAGCTGTGAAATAATTTGAAACTCTTGTGTGTTTGGGATCTTTATCAATGAGGCAGAATAATTACCAACAAACCTCCATTAAGCCTCACTTTAAAAAGAAATGGTTATTAAATATGAACACAATTCTGCACTTCAAAGTCAAAATGACTCCCCAGTGGACTGGGAAGATATCAAGGCTTGTATGCATCAATGTGCATATCTCCCAAAAAAAAAAAAAAATTATAATTATTTTGTGTTTAAAATAGGAATTCCCCCCTTTACCATTTATCAGGGCAAGAGATTGCTCTGACCTAGAGACAAAGTTAAGCTTGATCAAATGCAACATGGCAGTCAAATAGCCAGTCTAAGTGCAATGTCAATAAACATAAAACAAGCATTGATACAATTCTCAATAATGCAGATTCTCAATAAGCATGGAATATTTTACTCTCCCAAGTAGCGAACCATGTATAGATCAAGCAATAAAAGACATCAGTTTCTCTCTTCGATCTGGTCCAGTGAACACTTATAATAGATCTTGCAAGACAGGCTGAAAAAAGTCTATTGCTGAACATCAGCAAAGAAATGTTAAATTAAAAGTTCCCATAAACAGATCTGGAAGGTAAATAATGTCCTCTTGCACAGCTCTGTTCAACAAAGAATCTCACCACCCTTTCAGAGAAGGCAAAAAACTTACTCCTGATTTCCACTCGATGAAACAAGTACTTGGGGGTGAAGCCTCTTGCCCCAGCTTGGTCAGGGAGCTCCCTCAGTGCTGTACATCCCTGTTTGCCATAATCCACCTCCTGGGGTGACCCACAGTGTCCCCACATAGTGACACAAGTGCCCATCACTGCTGGGATGCACGGCAAGACCTGCTCCCACACGCTCTGTGGACACACACAGCCAGGAACCAGGCAGAAGTTTTAATGGTGTTTTAATCTGATTCCTTCTGAAGGTCTTATAATTAATCACCCATTTCATAGGTGAGCAACAGACCCGCAAAGAGCAGTGCAGCTCGGGTGGTACCCAAGGGCAAGTCTTGCTCCTGCCTTGGAGAAGGGACAGTCCCTGTGCTTTCTCCAGGTAGGTTGTCTCCACTCTCACAGCAGCAGCATCAAGGCTGGGCTCTGCAGAGGGATTTGCTGCTCTGGGAAGGTAAAGCTGCAGGTGCAGGACACACATCACACATTGTTTCTGCAGGGACATCAGAGGGAGGACCCGAGTGTGCTCCTGGCTCAGAGAGCCGGGCATCCCTCTGGGAAAGTGCTGCCACAGCTCCCTCTGCGGGCCCTGCCCTCCGATGGTTAAAAGCATCCTCCCTTCTCAGCCTGCATGTCCAGAAGCAGAGAGAGGCAGAGCAGGGGTGGAGAGGATGCTGGATGTGGGGCTTCATGGGCAGACACATACGTGCAGACCCCGTGATGTCCCTGGGATAAGTAGGTTTGAAGGACAATAACATTTGGTCCTGTGAGGTTCTAGAATTTATCCCTCGGTGAGGAATAGGCAGCTCGCTTTCCGGATGGAATCTGTTTGTAGCAAGCAGAGAAAGGTGACTTGGAAAAATGTTTAACCCTTCCACTTAACTGATTACCCAAATAATTATGCAGTGTCTTTCTCCTCACTGGAGCAGTTTGATCCCTCCTGGCCTGCTGGGGAGGCAGCTGCCACATCTTGTCCCAGGAAGACTTGGGACAAATCCAGCCCTTGTTCCAAACACAAACCACACTGCAGGTGAAGAAATCAGTATGTCACATTAATTACACCTGGGGGCTCCCAGCAAGCCCAAGTCATTGTACCACCTTACTGTGCCACAACCATCTCCTGCCCCCACCTGCAATGATGAGCGTCAGCTGAGCCCCTGTATTGCAGATGGATGTCTGCCCCAGTTCCCACGAGGGAAAGTCTCCCCAAAACCACCCTGGGGTGTTTTCAGAGTCCAAGCAGCATGAATGGCTGCAGACAGAGCTTCTCACCAGAACTGGCTGGATGTTAAAAGGAAGATTACAACACCAGACCTTTTTCTTTTCCATGAGATTATTGCTCAGCTCTGATAATAAAAACATGCCTGATTGCCCACAGCAGAGTTGTTCTCACACAAAAAATCATGCTCATGCTTCCTATGGAAAAGAACATAACTATTGTAAAGGTGGAAGCAATTATAAATATATATTTGAAATCAAATACAGGTGCAGGTTAACACTTCCTTGTAGACAAACTCCACCGCATATTCGCCAGCCATCCCTGCACATCCATGGGAAGGCATGGGAGAAAGACAGGACTCGTTGTCAAGCTAAAGCCACCGGAGCTAGGATGTCACCTTGCTGCTGCAGCATGTTGTGTGCATCGCAGGAACCCAAGGCGGTCCCATTCTCTTTAGATCAGACTATCCCCCGCTGCCGTGCTGAGAAACTTGCTATGTAGACACGCTCCACAGCCTCCCACAGCACTGACAGCTCTGCCACTGCCTGTGGCCGCACTCCTGTGACATGCCAGCTCCCCAGCCAGCCCAGCAGGCAGGAGGGGTTCGGGGCAGCCAGCCTCAGTCAGCCCCGTGCCCCAGGCACCCTCGGGATGCCGGGTCTCCCGAGGACACGGCTGCTGGATGCTGGCTCAGCCTCTCCTGCTGCCACACACTCTGGCTGACAGGGCTCCCTCTGCAGCTCAGTCCACAGGTGATCGTGAAACCCTGCACAGTTAAGCTTTAAAGACTTCAGAAGTATCTTAACATTCCTAATGCAAAGGAGGTCTCGCTGCTCCGGCACTTGCAACTCTTCCATTTCAAGCACTTAATTTCATTACTGAACCTAGCCCAAGGGTCTTCTCGTCTGTATTCTTTGCCTTGCAAGGATTGATCTGAGATCTACCTTCCTATCTTCTAGTAAATGTAATTGAGGTTTGAAACAACCAGGTTTAGCCTATTTAGAAGCATTAATGTTCTGTGAGGATGGAAGCTCCATTACTTTAACATCCTGCAGTTGAAATTCCCTTGTAGCTGTTTATTGACCTATAAAGATGTGACATAAATGCATCCTTGACATGAAGAAAATGGTGAGGCAGGTATGACATTTCTCCCCCAGGTGGCTACTGCAGCTTCAATTATCTTATCTGCAGGAAAAGTGGCTACAGAAACCTAATCACTGCTTCATTTACTTATAGCCAGCCAAAACCAGACTACTCAGCAAATGTACCTGGCACCCTGTCCCAGTAAGGGCTGGAAGTGATTATCAGATGTACTAACAACCTTTGAACCACTAAGAAGGGAATAATCAGGTTGCATGGTCATTTCTGACAAGCTGGTATAATTTTCTAACCAAGAAACTCTGCTGCTAAATAAAAGATTTGGGGAAAAACCCACACCACCACTGCCACCAAAACCACTGGCCCTAAGAGGTCAATAATGTTTCTTTTGGACCTGAATTAACTTGCAATCTAATACACCATACAAGCCCTGACATGAATGCAGAGATTATATTGATCAGCCAGATTGGAAAGGGTAATAGAAACAGGGGAATAAGCATTTGGGCAGCAGTTAAAGCAAAGAGCTGTAGGAGAAAGCAGAGACATAGAGACACTCTCCCTCCCCCTTACATATCCCTCTTCTAATTACATTTAGCTAATCCGTTCAATTAACATTGATGAATTTTATGATGAAAAGCATAATGAATCCATTAAACACAAAACAAGTATTGGCATAAATCCTTTTCACCCCAGGAAGTGAATTATATCAGAAGAGCTACAGTAATTTACTAATAAAGTGATCTAATGATGAAAAGGAGCCATTCATTTTGTGGCCAGTTAAGATCCAGGCTGGCAGGGGCTGGATCCTCCGGATCAGATGGTGATGCTGAGGGACTTGCCCCATTCCCAAGCTGCAGCAATTGGAAGCAGAATTGGGCCAACCTCACACGTCACTTGCTGTTATATAATAATAATAATAATAATGTTGTTACACCGACACTGTTGGGATTTTTCATCTCCCTGCTCCTGCTAGACTCTTCTATAAAAAGCCAATTTGTTAAGCAGTTAGTCACTGCTTTATAATTCATAGACTCTCACGAAAGTTTTAATGAGAAACCACAAAAGCAGCAAGAGGGAAGTAGGGGCTGAGACGACTATTTATAAGGCAGCAAATATCCTGCTAGAACAGTCTCATCTTGTGACGTGTGTGTTACATTTCTATCATGTGCGCGCTAAATTTATGTGTCATGCATTCCCTTAACAAGACTATTCATACAACTATGATAAATAGGGCCATAATCTGTGGCAATTTCCATCCTTCTGTATGCCAGCAGAAGTCTCTTAGCAACCGTTGTTAGGGGCAACACCAGCATCCAGCATCTTTTTGTGGAATTCAGCAGCAACCAAGCTTCCACCGGCTTACGATGGAGGCTTCAGCTATACCTCAGAGAAAACAGAGCCTCCCTTCCCCCTTCCACAAATCCACACTACCAGGAGACACTCACTGCACAGAGAGTGAGGCTCAGCAAATATTAGAAATGATCAATTTAGCAAAATCCAAGTGGCCGTTCTGGACATGACATGTATCTCTTCTCCTGTCACACTACAGGGTTATTAGCCTGTTCTCCAAGATCACAACAGCCTTGTCCTCTCCCCAGCCTGCTTAAAATTCACGACAATGTCTTTAAATGAGGCTAGGGAACCTCTGTAATGTGCTACAAAGAAATCCCTTTACTAGTCCCCTGTTGAGATGTGTCACGGACGCACTCCCAGAGCCATGTGCCATGTGTCTGCCTGTAAGGTACAGCCATGATCTTAATGCTCCTTTAATATTTTATTCCAACTGTAGCCTAATGCCATCTAATTGCTGAGCATCCCCCGCAAGAGGAGTTGCTACAATTCATCTGTTTTTCCAGGATGCCATTTTTATTTTCAGTGGGAACACAGACAGTCCTTCTGAATCGGGACTCTTCAGATCATGCCAGAATGCTGAAGGGTCTTCTGGATTAAAGGAGGAAAAAACCCAAACGGGTAAAGCCATACCAAAAAAGTGATGGGGGTTTTATGCCAAGCAAGCCAAAGTGTGTTTTGAGCACCGCCAGCTTTAATGATGACATCTGTGATACGGGCTGAGAAGGGCATTGGGCTGCCTCTTCCCTGGGGATTATATGAATATTTCATCTCAAATCAATTACTGAGTTGCTATTCCCATTGCTCCCCTTAAGGCTGTCAGCCAACTCACTTTAAACCTCCTATTCTCAAGCAGTTGACATCTCAGCCTTAAAGCAAATCCAAAAACCACACATACAAAGCCCTCTCTGGTCTGAAACTTGGCATCAGAAGGGTTTACCCTGAAATGACATCATAATGTTTCGATAAATGGAAAACTTCTTTTAAAAAATTCCCAGCAATTTTCACATATACCTTTTCCCTCATTTGCATTTAAATTATTTCATTACATGCTGTGCCATTTTCCTTGTGTTTTATTTGTCTTCCAGGAATAATTTCTTGCCTCTCTCTTTCAAACTTGTAAATTTGGCAAGTTTCACCCAAACCCCATGTTGGAGCAATATTTAAATTCAAACCAAAAGAGCCAGGACAGTCAAAGTTGTGGGCAACATTCTCTTCATTGTAAGCAGTTGCACAGATGTCAGATCAGTACAAGAGATGAAATATTATTTGCCATAATACTTCGGCACCACTGGTTGATTTATGGATCTTATGTCAGACTTAGATTTGAATTTCCTTGTTTATCCTACAGTTGAATCATTGCCTTGTTGCTCCCTCCCATGAGAACTGGTCAGGAATTTCAAGCTTACATTTGCGAGACAAGGAATTATTCTGCTGTGCTTGGAACTAGCATCACTTGCTCAGCCTCATTTGATTAAATATCCTTCCGTATCTTTCAGCTTTCAGTCCTGATCAGATCCTTAGGATACAGCAGTGAGTCTAACAATCCTATCTTCACAGCTTTCAGAAGAAAAGAAGAACTTTTTGGCAAGAAAATTTCTCAACTAGTTTTAGAACCTTGTAACACAGATATTATGGACTAACTCTGAGCCAGCTCCCTGACCCTGTCTCACAGTGAAACAAATGAGAGCCACAACTCACCCTTGGGATGAGTTGGATTTAAAGGGAGATGGTGGGGCCTTCTGACATTCAGGTGTCAAAATTTAGACAAAACTCTCCACCTTTACTGCTAAAAGGAAAAGTAAGACTATGAAGTAGAAGAAGAAGCAAAAAAATCTCAGCTGTATTGTCACATTCTACAAGCAATTTCATGTCAGACAAAGCCATCTGGAAAATGGGCAAGTCCTTCTTTTCTTACAGTGCTTTGCTTCACTTAAGAATTCCAAGTCTTTTGGGATGTCTCTGTACATCCCATCCCTGGACAGATTTCCCCTGGAAAGGATTTCCATATAATGCTGTCGCAGGCCCTTGGGCTGAACACAGCCCCTCACAGTAACGCAGGCCCCTGTGCAAAGGAGGGAGAGGAATTACCCAAGAAAACACATATTGCTTCAGCAGGATACTGAAAAACATCAAAGTATGAGGTGATGGGAATAGCAGAAGCAGTGCATTAACCCCTTTTCTTCTGAACACCATGAGCAAGTGAAAGGAGCAGAGAAAGGCATGGTCTTCACTTCAGGGGCATCTGACACCTGGTTATTTATAGGGCGATCACAGATTTGTTCAGCCTTAATTGCAAGGCAATTCAAGTCCTGTGGAAAGAACGCAGTGAGAAGAAGGAAAAAAAATCAAGACAGGAGAGAGGAAGGAAAACGGAAAAATATAAAAGTAGGTCTAAGAAGGACTATAGTTCATGAAAAAATATCTCTTATCAACACAATGACATGATGAAAGACAGAGATGATAAATGGCAAAGGAGCTCAGCACAGAAAGAGGCATTTAACCATCTTTGTAATGTGGTGCCCTGCCTCAATTGGATGAGGCTGCTTCATCCCAGCACACAGGTCACAGAACCTTTTCTCTGGATATCAAAAGGATCCTCAGGGTTTTTTAATTTCATTCACTTTTAATTGCTCTTGGCAATTAGGCACACCTACAGATTGAATTAAACTTTAAGGATGGTTTTTTTTGATGTTTCATAAGTCTGAGTAGACAGTAATTAATAGAGCAAATATTAGACTTACAAGTGCCCTCAGTGCTAACTGCTACCCCTTCTTTGGTATCTTTTTAATGCGGATGTTCATTTTATAAGGCCATGCACACTTACAGATGTATTTGAATCCTTGCATTGGACATGAAAAAGCAGCCTTCAGGAAAATGCTGGTTGTAGGTCTACATTAGCTGTAGAACAGATACAATTTCTTTTGTGACTGGAACTAATGCAATCTGCAAGAAAATCAATGCAGGTTCACAGGGAAATAACCAGACGGTTAGCAGAGCATAGTGCAGTCTAAGAGAGACATGGTCTGCTAACACTGAAACATCCTCAGTAGTCACGCTTTTGATCTTGCTTCCTTCATATTACAGCCAAGCCTTCCAGACTACCAGGAGTGCATCACACAGCATCCAAACATATCAATCTTGCACTCACTTTTACTGTCTGCTCTGGTATTTGCATTATGAAGACTGATCTGGTTATTCAGTGCTGGTTCCAGAAGTGAGTGTTCTCCACGCTCACTTGGATTGTCAATGTGAAAAACATAGTGGCAGGACTAGAGACTAATTATTTTTAAATGGATTTTTTTTCTCTTTTACAAAGGTGCTGGCTCTATTTACTCCATGCCTCTGATCAAAGATGCATTAAAGCATCTTCCTATCTGCAAATGAGAACTTCATTCAGGCATGGTGTTTGTGTGTGAGTCCTAGTGCTTCTTTTTCTGCTCATTTCTAATGCAGTATTGGGTTGTTTGGTTTTTTTTGTTTGGGGGTTTTGTTATTTTATATTATTTTATTTTATTTTTAAAAAGGCTCTAAAGCTTTCATGCTTTATGATGTGAAATCTGTATGGAAGGAGGAAAAAGTAACAGGACCTAAATCATCAGGGCAATGCTGGAAGAAATTTATGTCCCAGAAGAGAATTTAAAAAAAAGTGAAAATAAATAGTGAAGGAATTACACAGTTTATATATATACATCACTGCAGAGCTAAACACAGTGCTGGAAAGATGTAAAAACGGAGCAATACACAGAGAGGAAGATTGACTGTACTCAGGTAAAAAATAGTGTATCTGACACAAAGGGATTCCCTTTGCATGTGGGATCATGTGACTGTTGGTGTGAAAAGCCCAGAAATAGAAAATGCATCAATATTCTTTCAAAATGCTTATATTTGTGCTAATCTGTAACACACAGTATGTGAAAATCTGCTGCTTTGTTTGGTGAGTGAAGAAGCAACAGCAAACATTTGATATAAATGGATACTTGCAGGTCAGGAATAATTTTTGCCTAGGACCACCATAGATATATACATTGTTAAGAGTGCTGTTCCCCTCGCAGCTGGAAAACCCTTTCCAGCTTGCTAATGATTTTCCTGGGATTTAAAATTCAGGCTGAAATTTCCATTCTGGATGATTATTCCTTTCTCCTCCAAAATTCAGGCAAAAGCTGTAGTTGTTCATTATAGTAAGATGGTTGGGCAGTGAGGGAGGTGTAGTGAAGGCATTTTTCAACACTTGCAGCAATCTGCAGAACTGTACAAACCTCAGGCCATGTGGCAACTACTCAAAAGTTGTCAAGCATCATCTGTGCACCACAATCACACTGCAGAGTTTTGCTCTGCCATGGAGATCTGCCCACTCAGTTAAACTGTGAATTTAACTGCAAAAATATAACATTTGCCCAGCACAGGCTTCCCCTGGGGTCACTGCTGGCTTTGAGCACAGCCCTGCTCTGGTGTGGGGTCCTCCAGGGGCTGCAGGTGGATCTCTGCTCTGGCACCTGGAGCTGCTCCTGCTCCTCCTTCTGGTCTGACCCAGGTGACTGCAGGGCTGTTCCTTTCACATATTCTCACTCCCCACTCCAGCTGCAGGTACTTTCCCCCCCTCTTAACCATGTTATGCCAGAGGAACGGTCTCTGTTGCTGATGGGCTCAGCTTTGATCAGTGTTGGGTTTGTCTTGAAGCTGGCTGACTTTGGCTCTGTTGAACATAGGAAACCTTCCAGAAGCTTCTCACAGAAGCCACCCCTGTAACCCTCTGCTACCAAAATCTTGCCACACAGACCCAGCAGAGAAGAAACATCCCCAGGGCAGGGTGACAGCAGGACACAACCATGCAGGCTGGTTGCTGCAATTGCACAAGGAAGCTCAAAGCATTTCCTAACTTCCAAGTGAGTGATTGTGCTACTTAATATTATTCATTCCTTGTTTGGGTTTTTTTTTCCTAATTGCTTTATTAAAAGTCAAAGAGCAAGGGAGTTTCTTGAGGCAACAGGAAAATCTCTCAGAGAAATCTCCCAGGATTTGCTGCAGGAAGCTGTATTTAATACTGTGATTGCTGATGTGTGATAACAGGTCAAGAGCAGGGCAAGAATCAGCGAACGTGGGGCTTGGCACAGAGGACTTGCTGCCGTGTGCCACGGCTGGGACCGCTGGCAGCAGCAGACTCAGGCAGGCATTTGATGGTGTGGATGTACCACAAGATCCACTAAACCCAGAGCTCCTGGGCTTGGTGAGACAAAGCCACAGCAACAAGGGCTGTTCAAAAGGGATCCCATGTTAGGCCCTCAGCAGTCACAAAGTCATGGGTCTGTTTGGATTTCTCGAAAACACAAAACATAAAGAGTTTCTTTTGTGAAGTGCAAGTGGAGAAATACTTGGCAGGATTTGTACAAAGCACAAGTGGAGGTTAACACAGAAACCCAACTTCCCTTGTCCCTTGAGGTCTCACTACCAAGGTGCACAGTGGAGGAGCCCTTATTCTGTGAGAGCAGAACGTGACAGGCTGATCCATTCCTCGCAGCAGCTACAGGAGCTGCAGTGAAGATGAAGCTGACATTGAACACTGTCACAGCACGCACTATCAGAAAAAGCCCGAAACGGTTTTTTTCTCCATTTGGAAGTACAGTTGAATAAGCAGTTTATAAAATAAGATAAGAACTGAGGTCCATCAGACCTCCTGAGAGCAGCCTGCTCTAGGATATTTGGATTATGGGCACTGCATAGCAGGTTCACTGTCAGCTCAGAGTCCCCTCAGGCTTGATACATGCATGAGCAAGTGGTCAGTGTGCAGAGATCTTCTGTCATCTTTCTGATTTTGGGCACCAACCATGATCAACAGTGATGTATTGAGGGCATGTGGATTTTCCTGGGACTGCAGAAGTATCAGATTTGAGTCCCAAACAGGATAAATTTACTCTCACAGAATTACCTGAGAAAACTTTAAATTAGGGAAAAATGGAAGATGATATCCGCAAGGCCAGTTGCATAAATATTTACCAGGTCTATAACTGGGAGGGATTTATGTCTCCCATGAGATCCCACAGTTGCATTATTATCAGTACAAAACCTGTCAGCACCAGCCAGTCAAGCTTTGAACTTGACCTGTATTACACCTTTCACAGCAGAGCAGCCATAACCTCCAACCAGCAACACTTGGGTTTATAGGAAAGGGAAAAATAACTGATTTTAGTTCTTACCCGCGGGGTAGGTCAGGTGCACTAAAGCAGATAAAAATCTCAACCCCAATAAACAAACAGATACAGAAGCAAGCAGATACTTATGTCATTTTTTGGCCACAGTATTTTGAGTAAACCCATATGCACAGCTAACACTGCAGCCTGAAGATGGTGGCAGCTGCTGATTTTGGTCCTTGTCACCAAACTGGAAGCCTTCAGCCCCAAGGAAAGAAAGAAAACCTGTTCTCTGTGACACACAGCCACAGCCTCCTTACCAACAGCACGAACAGGCAGCAAGGCTGTGCTGAAGGGTGTCATGCTGTTGGTCACTGCCTCGTTGCTTGGTGAGAGCCTGGATGGGGATGCAGGCAGCTCCTGACATCAAAGAAGCTCCCAACAGGCACATCTGTCTCCCTGGCTGAGGCTGTAAATTCTGTCATGAAATACAGATGACCTTTAGCAAATGTGTCTTCTCTGTATCCATAATGTCAGTCACAGCAAACCTCTGTTGGGTTGTGGGATCATGCTGGTCTCCAGCTATTACAGTAATAAACGTGATTAATTGCTGCTATAAAAAGCAATTTCATTCTGGCTGCTAACATCATGAAAGAAAAAAAAAATTAAATAAACCAAAGAATGAACTGCAGTATGACATTTTTACATCCATATTGGTTTATCTTCTGGCTTTGGACTGTGACTCTGATGGCTTGTGATGGGAATGACATTTGCTTTTGCATGGTCAGTATTTGCTGTCACTGCTCTGCAGGACAGAGGTGCCACAGGTAGTTTCCTTTGCAAGGAGGAGGGAACTGTTGCAAAACCAGCACACTCTCCAAGACTGTTTTAGCCAGTAGCAAATATTGGCGTCTTAACCATTTTGTTTTGTACCAGAGCAACAGGAGTCCTTTGCCAAACCATATAAAAGCCAGCCTTGCAACCTCAGGTGACGAGCAACCTCTGCTGGATGGGTGGAGTTGCAAGGGCAGGGCTGAAATTAATCCTGAATTTACTTCATCTAAAACACAGGCTCTTTACAGGAGTCTGTTGCTGAGGCTCAGAGTACATAATGTCATGAATACACATCTGAGAGGAACTGCTTGGAGAACACAGCCCTGTGTAAAGTCCAATTGTCAGTAAACTTCAACTAAACTGAACATCAAACATGGTATTTGCCAGTTTCTTTTCTTTGTAGCCCTTCAATCACCAGCAGAACATGATTTATCTCTTTGATCATCTTGAAGAATTCACTTAACATAAATGATTTTACTCAAGAGTTTTTTGATTTAGCAGAAAATGCTGTAACAATTTCCAGTGGCTGAGAGCTGAGGCTTCCAATATGAATCTAAATGCGTGTTTTTAACAAAGATAATTAGCTATTGGAGCAATTGACCCAACGATGAAGTAGCTTCTCCAACACCTATGGCCTTTAAACAGTACTAGATTTTTCTGAAGGATTTGACACTTCAATGTCCAATGCTGAAGATAGGATCTAGAAGCTGATGTGTATAGGTTATGCTGGAGTAATTTCCCATGACCTATGTGTCTTTCCACTGAAAACAGAATTTCTCCCACGGTTTTTGTAGTTTTTATAGCTCCATTTACCAAATCCTGTATGGCATTCTCTTAACTTTCCAAACAAAGCTGTATTTATCATGTCTTAAATTAGAGGGAAACTTCAATAGATACTTCGCACAAATATTCACAGCTGCATAAATCAACTCAAAGAGAAGATTGGGTGTTTATCAGCAAGAAAACATAAGCTGTAGGAGCATGCTTTGTACCTTTATTTTTGTGCTTCTCTTGTAAAACATTAAGGTTGTCCTAGGATGTGAAGTAATTAGGCAGATAGTTTATTACAGCCAAATAAATGCCACATACGCCTTCCTCTCTGGACAGCCTGTAGCTCAGCATTTACTTCCTCACTACAACGGGTTTATCTATAAAAGCTGCATTGCCCTGATATGGAAGTTGTAAAATATGTAAATATCAGGATTTATTCTGATTCTGGTTCTTTGAGTCAGGGTAGTTGACGCCAGCATCGTTTTTCCGCAGCCTGGAGCTGTGGTCTGTACTCAGCCCTGCACACAGCCCCCAGCTCCAGTGAGAGGGGTCCCACACTTTTGCCCCATCCCACAATGATCCCTTTTCTCTCTCATCCTTCTCTTAACAGTCCTGAAGGGTTTTCAAAGCCTTTAAGAAAGTCACCTCTCTTCACCCTAAGAGCTCAAAGTCTATTGAAATAATTCATCATCCTTAGGGCAACTTTTTTTAGTAAGAATTTGGCCGCATAGAAAAGACTTTTAAAAATAAAAAACCCTACCAAAAAAAACCAAACCAAACAAACAAACAAAAAAAAAACCCAAAAAACCACCACCACCACCAACAAACCCCGCCAAAAACCAAAAGAAACAAAGAACTATTTCAATGGGTCTGTCAAATTACTGTATTCCAAAATGTGACGTTTTATGTAGACTTTCCTATTTCATCCCCCCAACTGCATAGAAATTCAAAACCAATGTGCCAAGGTGGGTTGCTATTGTCATGCTTTCTCATATCCCTGTTTTCAGGCTGTGCTGCTATTTGACTTTCTTCAGCCGTCACCTATGCTTGTCAGCTTGTGAGCATTAAAAACTCAACTCTAAGCACAGAATGATCCGTTCTTCACAGTCTATGACAACTAATGCATTACATCCCTACAGTAAAACAGCTTCATTGTAAGAGCTGTATTGTGGTCTTGTCTTTTTATCTCAGTCTCCTCAGGGTAATTGAGAAATGAAGTCAATTAAGACACAGGGCTAAGATAGATGTAGGTTTTTGGACCCTGTTTATATTAGAGTGACCTCACACTTCAGTTATTTATCTGTGTTATCACAGTATTTAGGAGCAGCTGGCATGGAGCAGCTGCCATGCTGCTACAGCACCAGGAAGACTCCTTTTTTGTGTCTTTCCTCACTTAAAGGATTTACAGTCTGAGACAGACATACAGACACAGTGGAGGAAGCAAGAGACAGATAAGCCATTTTCCAGCAGGGAGCTGCCAGAATTGCCAGCTGTCCTGTGTCAGCCCTCAGCACAAGTCCCACCTCACCTGGCAGTGCCTGCTCAGACCCCAAGGCACGCCGAGCCTGTGCATCCCATCTCCATCAGGCACAGCCACTTCCTCCAAAACAGTTTGATGAACTGCCATGATTTTTTGCCAGTGGAATGAGAGCTTTGGAAATGTCAGACCTGGAGGCTGTTGCTTCTCATTAAAAAAAGCAAGGACATAGCTTCCTAAGCCTCCAATGCACCTGTGTACCTGAGGTGTCCCTCCTGCAGCCAGGTGATGAGGGCTGCTCTCCACCTCCTGCCATGGGCTGTGCCAGTGCCACCTCTCTGCTGTCTGCAGCAAAGGGCTCTGGAGAACCACCTAAGCATCAGGGATCCCCAGAAGTGCTGGGAAGGACACCTGGGACAGATCTCCTGAGATCTCCATTGCTCTTCAGGCAGAGGGAGGATGAATAAGGCAGGCAGGATGATGAGGAAAAGCAGAGAGGATGAGGTCAAGCTCATCCTTAACCTCAACCACCCAGGCTGAGCTGGAAGGAAGAGCCAAGCTGGGGTCTTTCCAAACCCAGTCATGAACAAGTCTCTGTAGGAAGAGCATTTGTTTCTCTTGTTTGGTGGGGGATGGTGAGCACAAAGCAAGCATATACAATAGTGTATATATGAATATTTCTCCCCCACTCTCCAAGCAGCTGAAGTGGAACACACTAAGAATTGCTGTGCTAAAGTCTCTGTAAAGTGTCAGTCACTGCTTGCGAAAGGTCACTGTCACTGAAGCAGCTGGTTGGATCCCCTGCATGGTTGTGCTGTTTTGCGTGGAGACAAGTTCCAGCCACAGCGAAGGAATTTCACTTTCCAAGGCCTTTCCAATGCAGAACTGCTTGTCATTTTCCTTGTCAATACCTGCCTTTGCAATTTACTCCACACAGGATCATTGTCAGCCTCATTTTCTTTGTTTTTACATCCATGCAACTGGGAAAACAACTTCAGTACAAAAGGTAACTGTGTAAAGACAGAAAGAAAAAGAATAGACAGAATAGAAACGCTACTAAAGGCAAGAGCAGGCTTTGAATAGGCTCTACCTTAGAAACCTTTCTGGCTGTATTGTTGGAATATTGCTGCATTTATTTTTTCCAAAGATTTTTTTTTTCCATCCGATATATTCCACCTGAATTCTGATCAGGTTGTGCTTGCTCTAATGCAAACTAATAAGGAAGATTTCAGTGTCTGTAGCAGAACAGTTTGGCAGTAGGGGACAGGGCAGGTTTCTCTGACAGATGCAAATATTTACACCAGATAGCAAACATGTCACAGGGTCGAGCAGCAGAGCAGCTGCCATACCAGCAGAAAGCCACATAATGTTCTCTTTGGCTCCAGGTTCACATAATTGATTGAATCAGCAGATAATCAGTTACACTAAACACCCACTAAATCTTCTCTTTGTCAGCGAAGATGCAGCTTTTTATAGAGAGGGGCATTTGAAAGATGAGACAAAGCTATTTCCCAGAGTCATGTGTAAACACAAATGTCATTATTTAAAATGTGCATTGCACACATTTAAACGAGCCCTGTGGCCTATGACACCAGCCCGGGTACTCATAGCTTGATTTTCTCCATAAATTTCATTGAAGAGAAGACAATTTTGTAGCACGAGGTTGGAAAAGGATGTTCCCAGCTGAGGCACCTGATCCAAGCTGGCTGCCTGGGCTCCCTGGTCTCTTAATGGAAACAGGAGTGTTCAGGTCATGAACCACCTCGTCCTATTTTAGCTAAATTGGGATGAGATGAGTCAGGTCCTCAAAACATCTGTTTCTCTCCTCTGGTAATACAAGGTGTTGAGACAAATAGCACACATGCAAGCACATATACTGTAGAGACTACACAGGGTCAGATGTGTTCCCTGCTCAGCATCCAAATGAGCCTCCCTAGGCACTGGTAACAAAAACCTACCAAGCTGCCAGCTTTGCTCAGAATACTGAGCTTTTGTAGAAATCTGTCTTCCTTCTTAATTCATTTTCCAAGTCTTCCAAGTTCTCATTGCACCTGGTTGTCCAAGTTTCTGCTCTTATCTAGCCCACATTTCTGTTAAAAAATATCATCCCCATACTAAACCCATGAATGTATTTGATAAGCCTTCATCCTGACTTATATATCCCCAAGAATTCATTCCTGCCATGTTGTCCATAGCAACACTTGTTGATTTGTTCAGGGAAAAAAAAAAAATTCATTGTTTTTTTCTCTTTCCTGACAGCTGCCAAGCAGCAGACAACTTGTGGTCCTGTGGTAGGAGATTCCTAGGGTACAAAACAGTATTTAAGAGACACGTGGAAGACTTTCAAGAACCTTACAACACACGGATAACATACGTTAACAACCAGCCCAAGGCTTACTGTAATGCTGATGAACCCAGGCCAGCTTACAGAAAGCTGTACAGACACCTGGCTTGAGCAGTTTTGCTCTGACACTTTTTGGGAGATGCTTCTTCAGAAGAATGCATTGAGTCAAATGACACATTTGGGGCACTCCCAGACAAAGACATTACATTTCTTCCAGTTCTGGAGCGTACTTAAATGCTGGGGTTTTGTTTCACCTCCTGAAACAGTTCTGCCCAAATTGTAAAAACGGAGCACAGAAAACTCCTTCAAAATGAACAGACTCCTGAAAAGGAAGGACTGGTGAGAAGACTGTGGGATTCTTCCAGGTTGGAGAAGGATGCTGAATTCAAACTTTGAATGCTGATCAAGGAGATCCCATCCATGCATAGCCATGCACTTGTACCCATAAGCTTCTCTTTATATTCATACATACACCCCAGTCTTCACTCCTCTTCAGTATTTGTCTCCTTCTGTTGAAGAGAAATATTCCTCTGAAAGCCAGTAACTATGTGAACTCAGATGGAAGGAAAAGGGGATGAAAGATTTGTACTTTGCAAGTTCACAGATAGCAGGAGGCCTAAAGGTTGCTTTGAACCTGTATCTCTCTCCACAACTGTTTGCCTTACGTGCAAAATCCCCTATAGTAAGAAAAATACACTCTGAGATCAGCTGAGGGCATTTCAATGATGCTGAGGCAAATCTGTGCTTAGAATTTTGAGGACAGCTTTGCAGGATGCTGCTCCCCTTTAAAATACAACAGCCTGCCCATTTTTGATTACAGTTTCCTCCTTGGAGAACTAAAGGATGAAAAGCAATCCAAACTGTGTGGTCCCTCGTGGTGCTTCAGTGGGAGAGAGTGGCAGTTGATGCTGGCCCATGTTTTCCTTTTGCTGGCTAATCATTTGAGCGTTTCCAGCAGGAACAATAGTGTAAAAGGACACCATGCTTAAAAAACAGATAAACCCCAGAGCTTGAACATGAATAAATCACAAGCAAAAGGAGCTTATTTCAAATTCATAGAGAGGTAAATGAAAGGGACAGAATCTGCCTTTATGCAATAGCTTCACATCTCTCTCAGGTGTAAAACCCCAGTGACTTCAATGGAATTGCACCAGGGATAGATTTGGTCCCATGTATTTGCCTTCAAGAGTTTCTCTGCCCCAAAGAAAGAGGTTGTCCTTGGGGAAGTGATAACAGCTCTGATGTGCACAATAGGGGAGGGTTGGTACCTTGCTGTGTGAATTAACCAAGTAACATGATGAATTAAAGGTGCAGGAGAGAACTCTGGAGGAGGCAGGTCTGCAGAGGGATGCTCCATTTCATAGCAGCACTTTGCATTCAACACCAGTTGAGAGCTACTAACATTGCCTGCCTGGCTACTTCTCCTGCACCCAGAGTGAAATGAGAACACCTAAAATTGAACAGTCTGCAAAACTCAGTCTGGGGCTCAAATGATTCCAAATTCTGCTCCAAGTCTGCTGGTGAGAGGCTGAGACCCCACTGGGACCACAGAGCTGACAAAGGCATCAAGTAAGGCCAAACTTCCAGTCTTTTTCCAGAGCAATTTGACTACTCATCCACTTTCTCTGTTTTGTCACCCACCTTTCACATGCTCAGCTTTTTCTGCTGATAAGTTACTTCACTTCTCAAAGTTCCCCTTATTTGGTTTGGTTTTCGTGGTTTTTCCCTTTTGGGGTGTCCAAGGCACAGAAGGCCATCTTGGCTTTCAGTTTTAGTACTTGATGTTTAAGGATTTGCTGAGAGCGTTAGTTGTAGTTGACCAAGGCATTTTAGGGGAAATGGTAAAGGCAAATGTGTTTTGTATTTTGCAGCACAGAAGCTACAGCTGGGATTTGTGTGTACAGGGTCCATGCAGAGGAGTGAGCAACAGCTTCTCCAACAGGCTTGCAAAATAAGCTGAGAAAGGTCAATTAACACTAACAAATGCTGAGAAAAAAGAAACAACTGATGCAAATTAGACAAACACCATATAGGCATCCTGTGGCAGAAACAGGATGCAAGCCCCATTTCTGCACCCCCTGCACAAGATCATCCCTTTTCCAGCAGGATCCTCAGATAAAGCATCTCTGATTTTGTAGTTCTTTCCAAAATTGCAAGTCTGGTGACAAACTACAGAACTGCAAACCGTACAGCCAAAGCAATCTTCTGGTGAGTCTAGGTCTGAAGTTCATCAGATGGTATCAGATAACAGAAGGAAAAAGCTATTTCTTGCTGGGAAAAAAACCTGTATTTTATTTAGACTGGGGGCTTTGGAAAAACAGAAACCTACTGTATAGCAGAAGGAGGATTAGGGTATTGAGTTTGGGCTCTGAAGAAGGAAAATTGCCTTCCAGGAGAATCAAAGCTGGGGTGTCTTTTTCCACTTCACCTTCTAAGACTCCTCTGACTCCGTTACACTGCTTGGAAAGAGGGTAAGTCATTAGTTAGCTCATAATGAAAACCACAGGTGAGAGAGGGAAAAGAATTAGAAATCTACACTTATTTCCCTACTATATTAAGGAGTGAAAGAGTTCTGTAAAGTGATGCATCTAAATCTGTTTGAAGAGTGGAATCAACAACAACAAAATGAAAGGTAAGAGGAGAGATACCACCCAGGCAAAACAAAAAATGGTTTGCACAGTGATTACCTGGTGAAAACACAGCAAGTTGAATTAAATTGTTGCTTCCCCTCTAAAGAGTACCTTTGTCTCCATAAAAACATTGAACTACTTTAATGGTATTGATTTCAGCAGAAGTGTACAAGCCCACTGATGTGAAGGCACTTATGTTGCTGTGAGAGGCTTTATTTCAAAAGCAGGAATCTTAAAAGGAAAGTAAGTTTCCTGTATAGATATATTTGGTCTGCAGGTTATATTGGTATCAAGATTTAGGTTAAGCTTCTTTTATCCAAAAAAAAAGAGAGAGAAAGAGGGGAAAAAAAAAAAGCAGCTGACCAAAAGTAGTTAAAGCACCATCCAAAAGAAGTTAAACTACTACAGAATTAGGACTAAATACAGACTTTAAATTTAAAAAAAAAAATCTTGCCTTGTCAATTCTACAAGCATGAAGATGAAATCTTCAAACTATGATAATTCCAGAGGGAATTTATTTTCCATCTAGGTGTCTCAATGGGAGTCTCACAACTCCTGACCAAAGTCTCTGCCGATGTAGCAGCCACACCAACTGCTGGTTTCCTACATTTACACCTGTGAATAGGACCCTTCTGTTTAGAAGAGACTTTAAAGATTGATTTCAAGGAGGAAGGCATTCCTTGCTTTCCAGATGACCAGATTAGGCAGCCCCCATTTTATCTCCGTCTTTTCCTTTGGCTTTGTCCTGTATCTCTCACTCACGCAACGGGTTTGTTCCATCAGCTGATGAAGACTTTTGGAAAAAGCAAAATCTATCTGTAAGAGAACAACAGCTGGGCCAGCTCCAGCACCTTCACAGAAGGAAGTTGTTGCTTAACAAGTAAGAGCATATCATTGAGACTTGGGAAAAATAAATAATACATCCCTGAACCAAAACCTCATTTTCATCCCAAGAACCACTAAACTGTTTCATAAGATTCTCTAGGACTACACAAGAATGATTCAGAATACATCCCAGGGACTCTTCCATCCAAATAAATAAGCCAGCTGAACATGCTGTGCCACACTCCAATTCACAAAGAGAACCAGAGGCAGACTGTGAACAGAAGGAAATTGCAAGAAGGCCAATAAAATGCAATTGTGATCTCATGCCATCAGCTGGACTAGGCAAGAGGGATAAATAAAGTCACAGACCTCTCCCATATTTATGGTTCCTTATTGTTGTGGAGCTCTCCTCAGAACAAAAACAGCTCTGGAAGGGAGGCAGCCGTGCTCCTTTCGAATGGCAATGTTTAAGAAAGGAGAACCATATGGTTTTCAGTTGGCTCAATTGTGGCAGCCAGGAAACTAATCCACAGATTTATTGGAGCTGGCATATGTAACAGAGTGGCAATGTTCCTTTCATTTGCTGCCAAGAAACCCTCTGTGGTGCAGAGCTTTACCTTGAGCAGCAATTGCTTACTGGGCATATGGGCCTTATTTCTGCAAATGGGAGTGGAAGAGAGTCAATTTGCAAATCAAATTGGAATTCTCTTCCCCCTGCTGCTCCAATTTACTATGTAGACTTTATTCATAGTTAAAGGAGCCTGGGTTTCTGCCTTTTTTTCTTTTTTTCTCTTGAACTTGTTCTATTGATTCAGGACATTCAAATGGAAGGAACATGATGAGGAGAGACGAGACCATTTAAACCATCATCACTGACCAGACAGAAGTTATTGCACTAAGTATTTTACCTAATAATCCACTTGCTGGACGACCCCTAGCTATTATCATTAGAGCTCCTGACATCCTGATTTTTCTTGAAAAGGTCATATGGAAATGTGGAACAGCAGATCAGAGTCAGTAATCTGTCTAAAGTATATATAATCATCTGTTACATAGTTTTTTCCTATTTTGGCAGTGAGGCACAATAAAAAAATCCCAAGTATCCTTTGGGCATATTCATAGAAGGGTTTTTAGAATTCCCATGGGCTTACTTGGAAAAAGGTATCAAAAGCTTGACTTCTGAAGAGAGAGACAAGGTGGCAGGGGGTGATTGACAGATGAACTGCCAACCCTTACAAGTGCAAATGGAAATATGATCAGGGTTTGGAATCAGCCTCGTTCACCTGGGGAACAGGCAAGGCTGCATCTGAGGTCTGCAGCAAGGCACAGAGAATTTCAGGGGGAGACAGATGCTACAGCAATGCTAAATGTTTCAAAGATTTCCTATAAGCTAGAGCTACAGACATAAAGAAATAGATATAATTTTTCTGGGAGGCTATACCTGAAAATCATGTTATCTCTTCTTTCGGTGGATAGAGTGCTGTTTTCTTTACTTCAGCAAAAGTAGAGAATAACAAAGGAAACTGGGAATTGTTAAGATCAGCCATCGATCATACCACAAACCCATTGTGCTCAGTGTGCTGGGTACCAGACACATCAGAGAAAGGCAGGAATGCCCATTCATGGGCAATTCCATAATACACCTCCGCTAACCTTATCTTTGAGCCCAATTTCCAAGGAGATGTGTCTAGAAACATCAGTGAATCCAGCAACAGCAACAATCTATGAATAGAACAGCTCCATCAGCTCCTGATGATAAGCAGTAGAAGTCTGCAACAAATTACTGGAATAAATCATTACGATTTTAAAGGTTAACATTTGCCATCTTTCTCTGCAAAATGATTCCTCTGTGAAATGAAACATTGGTCTCAACACAAAAATATTATTGAAGAAGTTAAATTGTCTTTTGAAGATCATGTTAAATCTGAATATGGCATTCAAATCAATAAAGTATGAGTTCAAAGCAGTCAACAAAGACAGTCCAACCTACAGGGACTCCCATAGGTCACAGAAGCCTGCTGTGACCTTATTTCAATACATTTCTTATAAAGTAGGTCAACAGCACTTCTCTTCAGCCATTGACTCAGATATCCACAGTTGCCTCCTTTCATTACTTGCTACAGGTAAAAACCCATAAATACATCATCTGATGTGAACTCAGAGGAATAAAAAATTGATCATACTTATATAT